>JAJJLH010002415.1:0-22681 GCA_023806865.1 Isotricha sp. YL-2021a | reverse complement strand
CCTGGCTGCTAGCACTGGCCAGACGCCTTAAGAATACGATTTTTGAACACGAAAACCAATATGCCTGTGAGCGCTCTCGTCTCGCGATTGTCGCGGGATAGGGGTTTAGCAGGCTTGACTAAATACGTTGACTCTGAACGCGGCCTTAGAAACTGGGTCAAGCAGCAAAAGAAGCTCTTGAACGCAGGTGCGCAGGAAGGTCAACGCCTAATGATGTTCAATGAGCTTCTTGCGTTAGGGGAGAAATACAAACGAGTAAACCAATACCAGTGAGCGCGGGAGGCTCTGGTGCATGGTGCTGACGCTTTAGCGGCTGCACGATGTACGTGGGGAGCGGAAGGCTCTTTGGGGCAACGCCCCAATGTGCCTGGAGCGGGGAATAGAAAGAAAAGTAACTAAATACAAAACTATATGGCAAACAATCAAGAAGCTTTGTTGTAATAGGTAACTTTGCTTGTACATTTTTTGGCAAAGGTAAATGGACATTTTTTCGTAAAGTAAAATGTACATCTTAGCCTTAAAATGCAAAGGCATCCATAACTTTGTAAATCACGACAAATACAGAGGCTATGGATGCACAAGGACTCACGAGTTCACAAAGGAAACTCGTAATGTGGTACAAAGTTACAGAATTAAAATCAAAAGGTCTACACTGCGTGCAGATTGCCCATGAGTTGGGGCTGCACCGGCACACAGTGGAGAAGTATGTCAAGATGACATTGGAGGAGTTCCAAGCCAGCCAGGCGTTTGAGCGGGACTTCAAGTACAAACTGGACATCTTCGAGGAAGAGGTTAAAAATGAGCTTATTAAGGCGCCTTATCTGTCAAGCCGCCAGGTTCATGACCATCTGAGGGAGCATCATCCAGACTTCCCGGAGGTGAGCGAGAAGACGGTGTTCAACTTGGTGATGCGTGTCCGCGACAAATATTGCATCCCCAAGACCTATGAGGAAACCTTCCGTCCGATGGAGAAGCTTCCCGAATCTGCTCCCGGAAAGTCTATGCAGGTAGACTTCGGTGAGTACTGGATGCGTCGCGAGGACTCGCGCAGGGTGAAGGTGTACTTCTTCGCCACGGTAATGAGCCGCAGCCGCCAGAAGTTCGTGTACTTCAGCCGCACGCCGTTCACCACGGCACTGTCAATCTACGCTCACCAGCTGGCGTTCCAGTTCTATGGTGGCAAGCCGGGGAACATCGTTTACGACCAGGACAAGCTGTTCATTAGCAGGGAGAACCTCGGCGACATCATCCTTACCAAGGCGTTCCAGGCGTTCGTCGAGTCGGAGCACTTCAACTGCGTGTTCTGCCGCAAGGGAGACCCACAGTCGAAAGGCAAGGTGGAGAACGTGGTCAAGTTCGTGAAGTACAACTTCCTCCGCGGGCGCGACTTCACCAACATCGAGATGCTCAACGAGGCCAGCATCCGCTGGCCGGCCAGGACCGCGAACGGACTTCCGCACAGCACCACCAAGCGGATGCCCGCGGATGCCTTCGAGGAAGAGAAGCCTTGGCTCTCGCCTTATACGGGAACTCCGGTACACCTGCAGGACGGCCTGAAGGAGTACCTCGTCCGCAAGGACAACACCGTCAGCTTCCATAGCCACATCTACAATGTCCCGACAGGCACGTACAACGGGGACGGCACTTACGTCTGGCTGGGCTCGAAGGACGGCTTCGTGGAAATCTACAGCAACGAGACCGGCAAGCTGCTGGTGCGCCACCCCTTGGCCACAAGACCGGGCGAGGCCGTGCTCGACGAGTCGATCCAGAGACCCAAGCTGCCCAACCGCAAGGAACTCGAGAACTACATACTGTCGTATCTCGACGGCAACGCAATAGCCGCCTTGTGGCTGAAGAAGCTGTACGAGACGAGGCCCCGTTACTACCGCGCCAACATCAACCACCTCAACGCAGAGCTGGAGTCGTTCCTTCCAGAGGCGCTCGTCAAGTCCTTCGAGGTGTGCCTTGACAAGGGCGACTACAACGCAGCAGACCTCGTCAGCTACTGCGAGAGGCACTTCGGACGCATCCCAAAGAACCCGAGAGAGACCGTGCTTGCCGAACTGCTGCCCAGGTAATCATTGCTGGAAGTGGCTTTAATGGAATCAACAGAGACGATAAGAATGAAGACTACAACAAGAGATTTATCATCCAGATCATTCCTAAAATCAACAGACCCAAAGTCGAACAAGTAAACGAGTGAAATGAGCGTTAGCGATACTATAGCAATTGTTCTGGTTATTGCTGTCCTGGCAATAGCGGTAATCGTTTTTGCAATAAAAAGAATCAGGAGATCAAGGCGCATTGATTTCATACTTGAAAAACACCCAGAAAAAACCAATGTATTGCTCAACAGAGAAAAGGTTCCATACTCGTCTGAGTTATCCAGGGACGAAGAGAAGACAATCCTTTTATTGACAAACGAAGATTTGGGCGAATGGGACTGTCTTATTTCGAGATTAAATGAACTTGGCAAACAGTACCCTAAATCGTTTTACGAGTTCATTAATGAATCTTTTCCAAGTATCAAATACTTGAAAAGGTTTAAGAAAGAGGAACTTCGTTCAAGGAACGTTACTGAAAAGGTAAAAAACGCCATTCTTTCAATGACGTTGGGTGAACTGCGATTACTGGACGCAGAAACAGAAGATACGTGGAAGCAAAGGGAAAACCTGATTGAAAAAGCAGACGAAATAAGGCAAAAGTATTCCGATGGATACCAGACCTATTGTGAAATAAAGAAACCTCAAAAGCCCACTAACAGGGATGTGGTTAGAAGCAGAAAGCAGATAGCCGAATTTCAGACCATGTACGACAATAGCATTAAGTATGAGGGGTGGGAAAATAAACAGAAAGAGTTCTCTGCACTCTATCGGGATATCCTTGACGATGTCCGTTCTCAAAATGGAAAATACACTTATAATTGAAAATCCATTACTTTTTATGAATAATCAATACATAAAAAAAAGAGTTTTAATAAACGAATTTAAATCAGGAGAACAAAAAATATTTTTCAACTACGATATTCCAATATCAATTCTAATAACATTTAAAGACAACCCATCTTTAACAGATCAATTCATATCAAAATACAACAATTCCTTTTTTGAAGAGAACTTTGACTACAAATTAAAAATATCAAAATTTACATCAAATCCCGAAACAGAAGAAGAAAAAATAAAAAAAATCCAAGAATCAGAAAATTTAAAACAAATAAAATATGATATAATATATGAAAAACAATATGAAACAGATTATGAAAATTCCTTATATGCAAATGGTTTAATATACAAAAATGAAGAAGGAAAGCAAATAATGTATGATGGAATAAAATGGTTAATAAAAAAATTTGGAGCAAATTTAATTCAAGGTAAAAGTGTTTTAACAATATCACTTCCTGTAATTTTATTTGATAAAAGAACACTTCATGAATGTTTAGCTTATGAAATAAGAGCAGCACCATATTTTTTAACTCATGCTTCATATTGTACAGATTCATTTGAGAGATTAAAATGGGTAACTTGTTTTTTAATATCAACATGTCCAATTGATTTAATTCAAATAAAACCATTTAATCCAATAATTGGAGAAACATTTCAATGTCGAATTGGAAATATGGATTTTTATGTTGAACATACAAGAAATCATCCAATAACAGCAAATTTTTATGGTATATCTGATGATAAAATATATAAAATTTATGGTTATATGATGACAGAAGCTTCTATTGGTGCTAATACAATTAATGCAACTAAATTAGGTAGATTTTTTATTCAATTTAAAGATGGTTCTAAATATGAAATTAGATTACCTGGTGTATTAGTTCAAGGTACAACATTTGGTGAAAGATTATTTAATTATGTTGATAAATGCTTAGCTATTGATCATACTAATGGTTATTGTTCTTATATTGAAATGAATCCTGATGCTATTGGTTTTTTTAAAAGTATTTTTACTTCTAAACAAAAAACTACTCCTGATACTTTTAAAGGGAAAATTGTTAAATTAAAGGATGTTGGTGTTAATTTAAATAATTGTAATCATACTATTAAAGATGATGCTACTGCTTTAGTTAATATTGAAGGAGGATGGACTAGGGATTGTTTGTTTGATGGAGATGAATATTGGAATATTGATGATTATCCTTTACTTATGGAATTTGATTTTTCTTTTATTTTACCTAGTGATGGAAGGTTTAGAAGTGATAGGTTGGAGTTTATTAAAGGAAATGTTGAGAAAGCTCAGGAGGAAAAGGAAAAATTAGAAAATTTACAAAGGAAAGATAGGAAGTTAAGGGCAGATTATGAAATGAGTGTTAAGAAATAATATTTTTTTTTTTTTTGGGGTTATTTTTTTTTTTGTTTTTTAGTTTTTTTAGATAAGTTATATTTAGGTTTTTTAATAAAAATTTTAAAAAAATGAAATAATATTTGAATATATAATCATTAAAATATTTAATAATAGAATTCTTATTTTTTTTTGAATAATTAATATATAATAAATGTAATAATTATGATTTCATAAAATAGGAAAACAAAAATATTTTTGAAATAAGATATTTCAATATTAATAATCTTTATAATTTTAAATATAATTCATTTTTAATTGATAAATTCATATCAGAATTCTATTTTATTTTTTCAAGAAAAATCTATTTTATAAATTGCTCATTCTAATAATTAAGTATAAGTTTAAATTATTTTTTAATATAATAAATAAATGAATTTCAACATAAATGGTTTTTTATTTAATTCAATTATCATTTGATATTTCATTTTTGATCATCTACACTAATTTCAATTCCAAAAGAATTATCATAAATATTATTATTTATATCTTTACAAGCTATATCAATCATATCTTTCTTAATAATATAAGTACCTTTCTTTGGTAAAAAATAAGTATTAACCCAAACTTTAAAAATAAAATCATCTTTCACAATAGACTTATGATAAAAACAAATTCTAACATCCCCACAAACTTCAAATTTTTTTAAAACAAACTCACAATAAAATTCATTATTATTAAAAAATTTATTTTGATTATAACAATAATTCCTAACAACAATCCCATCATCATTATAATTCTCAATAATAAACAAAGGTGAAAAATTCTTAATTTTGGGAACACTACTCAATTTAATATTAAAAATAAAAAGAGTAGGAAATTTAATAGGAAATTGTATAATATTTTTATCATTACAAATTTTTTCCCAATAATAAACATATCTAATTTGAGAAGGGACAGTTAAACCTTTCCCATCATCAGTTCTTCTAATTCCATAATATTTAATACAATCATAAGCATTATCAAAATATTTTAAATATAATAATAAACAACAAGTAAAACAACCTGTTCTCCCTTTACCAGCTTTACAATGAATTGCAACTACATTTAAATCATTTTCTAATAAAAAATTTTTAGCATCATTACAAAATTTATATATTAAATTTAAAGGAGGTGATTCATGATCTTTGAAAGGGAAAGTTGCTTGTTTGTAAAAAATGTTATTATCATATTTTTTATCATCACATAAATTATATACTTTATGATGATTATTATGTTTTTTTTTAAAAAAATTTTGAACATCTGTTATATTATTTCTATATAATGATTCTAAAGATGTTGATGGTAATCCCATTGCTATTATTTTTTTTGTTATATATGTTAAATCTAAATCAAATTCATCTATTATGAAACGATTTTTATTTTGGGAAACTAGTTTTTTTAAGAAATTTCCTATTGAAGTTTTTTTTGATTCTGATTTGAATAATGAGTTTGTTTCGTCGTTTAATTTTTTTATTTTTGGATTTTCTAATTCTTCATTTTGGGAGTTTGGAAATAAAGAGATTTTTTCGTTGGAGATGTTTGGGTTTTTGAATTGTTCTATTATTATTCCATTCATTTGTTCCATTTTTTTATTATTTTTTTTTTTTTATTTTTTTTTTTAATTTTTTTAAAAAAAGAATTATTTAAATAATAAAATAACATTTTTTTATTATCTTTTATTGATTTTTTTATATTTTTTTATCAAAATTAAAATTAAAATTCTATTTTAAATTATTCATTAGGATGCATTTCTTGGATTTTTTGAAGGTAAAAAATTTCTCTACTTATTGTTCTAACATTATTAATTGCTTCTTTGAAAGAAATAGTTTTTTTTTCTAAAGCTCTCTTAATTTCTCTTATTAAATCTTGATTTACAATTTCCATAACATGTCTTTTAATAGTTTTGGGATTATAAATCATTAACATAGATTCTGCTTTATCTAAAATAGTATAATCTCCAATTCTCATATTTTTATATAAAGTATCAAAATCATTTTTAGCTTTTTTTTCAACATTCATAATCATATTTCCATTTTTATTAACTTGTTCAATTAAATTTAATTTTTTATTTAAATTATTTTTAACTTGATTTAATTCTAAATTAATTTCCCTTAATTGATTTTGTTTTCTAACAATTAAATTAAATAACTTATCTTTCAATTTTGGAATAATTGGATTTTTTAAATCTTCATCACTAAAAATATCATTAACACTACTATCAAAACTTACTGCTCCTGGTGTAATCACATTATCAAAATCATTTGGAGTTATATTTATTTTTTTATTTGAATTTCCTCTTGGAGTTCCTGATGAAGTATCATTTGTATATTTTTTTTTTTTCACATTATTTGATTTTATTATTGGAATACATTTTTTTATATCTAATTGACATAATCCTTTTATTAATAATTTGTTTTTACTTTGAAAAATTGGAAAATGTTTTGAAAAAATATTTTCTAAAGTTTCAAATAATTTTATTATTGATTCTGTTGTTTTATTCCAATTAAATATTATTTCAAAATGGATTCTTAATGTATTTCTATCTATGAAATTTGGAGGAATTTTTTTATTTATTTCTAAATGATCTGATCTTTTTTCAATATAAATTTCTGGGGGAGTTGATGGGAAATTTTCAGGGAAATATACTAATATTGGTATTTCAAATGTCTTTTTTGTGAATGTTGCTTTTAATTTTTTTTCTAGTAGAAATATTTTTTTATTTTCATTATTAGTAAATAAGAAAAATCTATTTGAATTATCATCTATAAAATGTTCCATTAAAAAATCTGCTAATATGTTTTTATAATATTCCAAGTAACATGTTTGTGGAAATGCTTCAAAAAAAGAAATTTCTTGATATCCAGCATTCATCATTATATTTAAAATAAATATATAAAAATTAATGATTTTTTTTTCATTATTATATATTCTAATTAATATATTTAGAAAAATAAAAAATAAAAAAAGAAATAAAAATTAATTTAGCAAACAAATAATAAAAAAAATTTAAAAAAAAAAAAAAAAAAATTTCAAAATGGGACCCAAAAATTCTTCACAACAAAACAAAAACGAAAGCTCATTTCTAAACAACGAATCAACAATATTCCATGAGGATGAAGAAATAATATCAAAAAATTCCTTTGAATACTTAACAGTAATAGGAAGAGGTGGATTTGGAAAAGTATGGAAAGTATATCAGAAAAAATACAAAAAAACATATGCAATGAAAGAAATGTCAAAAACAAAAATAATAGATAAAAACAGTATCTCATCAATAAAAAGAGAAAGAGAATTATTATCAAAAATGTTTCATCCTTTCATAATAAATATGCATTACGCTTTTCAAGACAGAGAAAATTTATATTTAATAATGGATTATTTAACAGGAGGAGATTTAAGATATCATTTATGTTTAAAATCAAATTACACAGAAGAACAAGGAAAATTTTTTATAGCTTGTATAATTTTATCATTAGAATATATACATAATAATAATATTATTCATAGAGATTTAAAACCAGAAAATTTAATTTTAGATAATAAAGGTTATGTTAAATTAACTGATTTTGGTATTGCTAAAATTTATAATAGAAATATTGATAATTCTAAAGATACAAGTGGAACTCCTGGTTATATGAGTCCTGAAGTTTTATGTGGGTTAAATCATAATTTTTGTGTTGATTATTATGCTTTAGGTATTATTGGTTATGAAATTTTAGTTGGGAATAGACCTTATAAAGGAAGGTTTAGAAGAGAAATTAAAGAACAAGTTATGAGTAAACAAATTTTTGTTACTAAGAAAAATTTAAATAAAAGAAATTGGAGTAGTGATAGTGCTGATTTTATTAATAAATTAATTCAAAGGAAACCTTGTAATAGATTAGGTTATGTTGGGATTAAACAAATTAAAGAACATCCTTGGTTGAAATATTTTAATTGGAAAGATTTATATGTTGAAAAAATGAAAGCCCCTTTTATTCCTCAAATTTCTGAAGAAAATTTTGATGAAAAATATTGTAATTATGTATATAAACCTGGAGTTGATACTTTAGAAAGATATAGAAGAATTGAAATGAGTGATAAATATAAAACGAGTTTTATTGATTATTTTTATTATGATAGAAGGAAAGATGATAATATTAAAAATATTTTAGAAGAAGAAAATATATTAAATAATTATAATAATAATGGAAATAATAATAATAATAATAATAATATTAATAATAATGATAATAGTACTTGTGATGTTAGTATTATTAGTGGGAAATCTAAAAAGAAAAGTAGAAATATTAATATTCAATCTAGGAATAGTCAAAGGTCTGTTGAAGATTTGAATTCTTTGATTTTGAATAATAATAAAAAATTCCAAACTTATGTTAATCCTCATTTAATTTATAAGGTTCTTGATGAAAAGGAAAAAGATGCTTTTACAACTTTTAATGATGAAAATATGAGAAATAATAGAATTGGTTTTAATAGTGTTTCCAGAAATAAAAATTTGGGAAAATCAGAATTATTTAATTCTGTTAATTATTCATCTAAAAATAAAACTGATGATCGACAAAATGATAATATTAATAATAAAAAAATAATTGTTAATAAAAAAAACAATTAAAATAAAAAAAATATATTTTATGTTTATGTATATTATTTTATTATTTTGGTACTTCTTTTTCATTATTATATATGCAAAAATGAAATGTTATATAAATATAATTTATAAATTGATATTTAAAAAAAAAGTTTTTTAAAAAAATATTTAAAAAATATTTTAAATAAAAAAAATTAAAAAAAAACAATTAATTAATAAATATCTTGATCATCTCCTTCAATATCACTTTGAACAGAACAAGGAAAAACTCTATTTCTTATAATAAAACCTAAAATAAAATGAACAAGAAAATAAATAGGAATAAAAATATAAATATATTGAATCCAAGCTTCCTTAATGGTTTCACCAAAAGATGCATAATATAAAACATCCTGAATTTTAGGAATATAAACATTTAAAATAATTTCAACTTTGCTATTATCATTATTTGATTTAGGAGACAAAAATAAATCTCCTTCAAATTTGGTTGTAACATTCCTATTAGAATATTTATTATATAGAGCAAGCATATCATAAGGAGATTCTCGATCAACTCCAAATAAATATTTATCTTTTAATATTTTTGGTATACTCATTTGAGCAATTGGAGATTTTTGTTTTAATTTTAATTCACCATTTAATATTATACTATTCGCATTGTTTGCATCTATATCTAAATACATCATTGATTCTGTATAAAAACGAGATTTTTTTAATAAATAATAATCAAAGAAAAACATCATTTTTATGTTTAATAAATTCTCTGTCATAAATGACATTTTTATTTGTATTTTATCATTGAATGAATCACCATTTTCATCTATGTTTAATATTGATATTGAAAATCCTGTTATTAAACGTTCATCATCATCATCTGATCTTACTGAGTCTATTTTTGAATTTAACAATTCCGATGATGTGTGAAATTTTGATAAATAAAGATTGTTCTCATTATTTTCTAAAGTCGATATAAAATATTTTTTTTTTAATTGTACATATGGTTGTTCTTGACATATTTTTACTCTTTGCCAGAAATCTTCTGTTGAATATGCCATAAATAAAGGAACAAATATTAAAAGACATAAAAATATTAATGATATTATTGATGATAATGATAATATATCAGAAGTATATATTTTTCCATATGAATTATAAAAAAGAATCATTTTATATTAATTTTTTTTAAATTTTATTTTGATAATTAAAATTAAATTTTTTCAAAAAGTAAAACTTCATTAAATTATTTAATTAAATATAAATTAAATATAAATAAGCATAAATAAAATATTAAAGCTATCACAAACCAAATGTAAGATTTATTTATTTCATAATACCAAAAATAATAAATACAAATAATAATTGGGAATAAATTAATTAAACTTATCCACATAAAAGGATGTATTAAAATACCTTGAATAATAATAATGATATTATGAAATATTATTAATAAAAAAAATAAAATAAATGATACATTTTCACCTAATATACTAATAGATGTATTTAAATCTAAATTTCTTTCTTTTTTTATTCTTTTAAAAGTATATAATAAACAATGACAAATAGATAATATGTAAAAAGGAGAATGTATAAATGCTAATTCATAAAAAACAATTTTGATTTTTTTTCCTTTATTTTTTATTGGATCTGTTAAAACAATTAATAATATATTTAAAATATAAACACAATTTACAATTTTTAATAAATCACTTATTAATCCGCCGTTATGAAATGTAGAAATAATTTTTAAACAATTTAAAAAAAAAAATAAATATTTTTCAATTGTATATGTTATATAATAACCTATAACAATAATGTGATTAAAAAGAACAATTTGAATTATAAATAATAATATAGGTAAAAAAATATCATATAAAATAATATCATCTTTTAAATATTTTGTAGAAATTGATTTTTTCTTTGCTATTATTAAAAATAAATCTGTAAAAAATAAAGATATTATCAGTATTTGTATAATATCAATTTTAAATTTATTATTTATTTCACAATGTTTAATCCATTTTTGATAGAAATAAGTCTCAATATACATTGCAATTAATTCAAAAATTGTAAAAGGTAAATCACTATTTTTAATATAATATTTTAGAGTAATTGACATATTTATTTTTTTACTTTAATAACACTTCAAAAATTATTTGTATTATATTTGAACAAATAATTTAATATCTAAGTCATATATTTCATTATTATTTTTAATAATATTTATCAAATAATATTGAAACAAAAAATTTAAGGACAAAATTAATTTTGTTTGCAAAAATAAATAAAAATATAAGTGTAGATTTTATATATTATATTTTTCAATTATAAAATAAAATTCAATGAATAAACAATAAAATAAAGAATTAATCAATTTTTGGAATATAAAAATAATATATAAAAAATCGTAGAAATTATATATTTAAAAATTTAAATATTTAAAATTAGATAAAATTAATTTAATTTAAATTAATTTACTTTTTTTATTCTAAATCTTAAAACAAAAATATTAATTATCTAATAATTCACTTTTTAATAATTATATTAATTATTTATATATCTTTATAATTAATATACATATCATAATAATAATTATTAATTATTATAAAATTTATTTTTTATCCATTCCTTCAAATAACATTTTTGATTTAGAAAAAAAAATAAAATAATTCATAGTAAAACTATAATTAAAACTTTCAAATATATTCTGAGACATCATTTCAATAAATTTATTTTGATTAGGTTCAATAAATAAAGAAATTTCATTTAAATTATCAACATTTAAATCATCTTTACCATAAAGCATATCACTACTAATACCAAATTTAAGATTTTTCTTTTCTTTAAAAATAATATTAATTCTAACACACATATCTCTAGTTTTATTTTTATAATAAAAAACAACTCCAGTACTATGTTCCATAATACATTCATAAATTTCAATTTCACTATTATTATATTTTAATCTTGTTTTAGTAGAATTAGTTTTAGTTTCTTTTAAAATAACATATAAAGGATATCTAAAAGTAATTTGACTTCTTATATCAATTGCAGCATATTCATCACATTTTTCAAATATTAATATACATGTACTTTTACATCCAATTTTTAATAAAATTTCAAATGGATTTTCTTCACTTAAATTTTTATTTTTATCTGGATAATTTATTGGAATTATTTTACTTTCTTCAAATTGATTTATAAATTTATTTTGTGATAAAATTTCTATAAATTTTCTTGTGTTTATATCATCTATTAAATTATCTTGTGTTTCAATTAAATTTTTATTATCATTATTTTTTTCTTTTCCTTTTTTATTTTGAGATAAAATAAATGATATTAAATTTACATTTTCATATTCACATAAATTTATACTTTCAAATAATGTTGCATTACTTTTATTATCTAATACAAGATATCCAAAACATCCTTTTTCATTTTCAAAATTTATACTTCTTAAAGTATCATTTTCTCTTTCTTTATCAAAATAATATAAATGTGAATTTAATTTTGCTTTTTCAAAAATATTTCTAATAATAATTTTTTCATATTTTTCAGATATATATTCTTCAATTAAAACATTATTTAAATCTAAATAAGAATAAAATCCAATTGTAATTGAATTTGGTCTAGATGGATTTATAGAAAATTTTTTTCCTATTTCATAAATATTATTATTTAAAAAAGGAAAATTAACAGAAATAATATATTCACCATCACTTATATTACTAACAGGAATAAAAATTCTTTCTTCTCTTCCACAAACACTATCAATATATTTAAAATTATCATTTTCTTTTTTTACTAAAGTTACATTAACAAATATATTTTCAAAATCATCTTTTTTTTTATAATTATGCATAAATCTCTTATTTTTTAAATTAATAATAAAATAACTTATTTTTGAATTAATATTCATTTTACTATTTGTACTATTTTTACTTTGAAATTCAATTTTATTAGAGTCAATATCATCTTTATTAGTATTAATAATTTGATTTAAATTTGAATCTTTAATAATAATTTTAGCACAAGTAAAAATATTATTAATTCCTCCAATAGAAATTTTTTTAGAAATATAATTACAATCATCTTGATAATAACAAATATAAGTAGTAGTATAAAATTTTAAATAATCATTCATTTCAATCCAATAAACATTTTTTTCTTTATCAGGATTATAATTTAAATGTTTTAAATATTCATTAGTCCAAATAGAAGAATAAGGAGACCAATTTCCAGTCCAAGTAGTAGTATGAAAAGGATTATAAATTTTTAATAAATTATAACTTTTCCCTTTTGAATCTCTAATTGTCCCATGAGATAAAATTTTATAGGCATGATTACTAATAACTCCTAATTTCCTTAATAAAATATTATCATTTGAACTTGTAATATCACAACAAATAATATATTTTTCATCAATTGCTTTTGAAATTTTTAAAAATAAATTATCATATTGTATATCATGATAATATTTTTTAATTGGACAAGGAGTTAAAAATTCAAAAGCATCACTAATACAACCACTAATAGTATCTTCATATGAAGAATTAACTTTAGCCCATATTTTTTCTAGAATCATTGGCCAAATATTTTTTGTAATTTCATTAATTTGACAAAAATTAAATTTTTTATTTTCATTTGAATAAGGAAAATAATCATCAATTATTATTTTATTTTCTATACCATTAATATAAATATTTCCTTCAAAAGAATTATTTTCATTTTTTTCATTTTGTTTTATTATATTTGATATTCTTGATGGGACTTCACTTAAAAATTTCATTGCTGAAATAAAATAACAATTTCCTATTTCTCCTGGAATAATATCTTCAGATAAACTTAATAAAGTATTATTTTTTATTATGTTATATTCTATTTTTAAATCTGATAATTTTGACCAAGTAAATTTTTTGTCTTTTGGTAAACATGAAAATTGAGAAATTAAAAATGTTTCTTCTATTGGAAAAAAAGATTGAGGTGCTTTTGGATTTCTGTTTTTATATAATGGGTTTGTACTAAATATACTTGAGTCGTCTGCAGGAAATAAATTGTCTATAAATATTTTTTTCTCATCTTTTTGTTTATATTGGTTTATTAATGTTTTTAATGAAGTGTTTTTTTGATTCATTTCTTGTTTTTAATTTTTTAATTTTTTTTTAATTTTTAAATTTTTTTAAATATTTTTTTTATTTATTTTTAAAATTAATTTGTTTTTTATTTATATATTTTAAAATAAATATTTTTTTATGTTTTTAATATTTTTAAAAACAACAAAATCTTCTTTTTTTACTTGCAAATATTGTAAAATTAAATTTATAAAATTTTACACTATCATTATCATTTTTATTTATTGAATTATTATTATTTTTTGTATCCGAATTTGAAATTGAACGAAAATGAATTTTACTTCTATTACTTTTTTCATCATTATCTTCTTTAATATAATTACTAGAATTTGAATTCATATTTTTTTTTGGAGTAAAATATATATTATTATTAATATTTTCTTCTTTTTTTGTAATTGATTTATTTGAATTATTATTATCATCTTCATTATTACTTTTTGATTTATTTTCATTTAAATTCAATTTACTTTTTTCATTATTTTTTTCTGAATTAATTGATATACTTGATATACTATTTTCATTTACTTTTTCTTCTTCTATATTATCTTCAAAATTTAAAATTTTAGTATTGAGAGTATCTTTTTTTTCTTTTATTACTTCTATTTCATTATTTTCTTTATATTTTTTATTATTATTATTTTTTAATTTCTCAAAATCAATATTTTTTTTATTTAATTTTTCATTAATAATATTATTATTTTTATTATTTGAATTAATTGCGTTGTCTTTTTTTTCTTCAAAAATATTTTTTTCATTTTCTAAACATTCTTCATTATTAATATTATTATTATCACTTAAATTTTTATTATTATCAGATTGTTTATCATTATTATTTTTATCAAATTCTCCTTTTTCAATTTTTTCAATATTATTATTAGATGATTCTTTCCTTTTTTTAGATTTATAATAATTATTTATCTTGAAAACATTTTTTGTAGTTAATTTTGTTTTATTATTTCTTTTAAATAAACCATTTATAGTAGAATCACTATTAATATCAGAAATTTTTGTTTCATAATTTATTTTTTTTTGTTTAAGATATGGATTTTCTATATTATTATCCATTATTCTATCTAATATTTTTTCATATGAATTTTCTTCATTATTAATATCAAAAATATTTCTTTTATTTATAAATGTAGTTTTACCATTTTTATGATTTTTATTTAGAGATGTTTTATATTTTTTATTTCTTCTATTAGGTTGCATTTGAATAATATTAGAAAATTGATTTGAAGCATTAATCATTGTTACTTTCATTTATTCATAGAAAATTAAATTATTGAATAAATGGACAATAATTAATTATTTATTCTCAAAATGAAAAATGGAAAAAAAATTCTAAATCTTAATATATATTATTTTAATAAATTAATAATATTTATTTTTTTTGTTATGTAAAAATAAAATTTATTAATTATTTAAATAAATATTTAACATGATTAACCAAATATAAATCAATCTTTATATAATTTTAAATTATACCTTTAATAATATTATTATTATTATTATTTTTAATATATTATTATTATTATTACAATTATTTAAGTTGAATTTACATTTTTTCCAATTTCTTAACAATGAGTAATAAAGACATAATTGATGCTATTTCATGGGCTATAAGACATAATACTCCAAATATGAGTGAAACTGAATTGTTTTTTTTGAATTATAATTCATTTTTTAATTTATATAAAATAAACAATCTTATTATAAAATGTTTAATGAAAAAAAAGTTTTTACAAAAATAATTTAGATTTTTAAAATTCAATAAAAAAACTTTCTAAAACAAATTAATTTAATGTTCAAAACTTTTAATATTTAATATTATCTAATATAATAAAAAATATATACTAAACTAATTAGTAAAGATAAAATTTGATATAATGTTTAATATTTTATTTTTTCCATATATAAAAAAATTAAATTAAAGAGAATAATTTTTTATAATAATTAATACTATTGAATGGGTAATCTTGGAGGATTTAAAAGTTGTTCAAATATTTGTACATGTCAACAAAAAAATATAGTAATTCCAAGTGAATTTATGGTAAATGTAAATGAAACAACAAAAGCAAATAACAATAATAATAAAAAAACCGAAGATAATGTAAAAAGAGAAATAAAAAATGATATAATAAACAATGCAAAGAGATTAATAAAATTTTCAAATTTAGAAAGTGTAAATTCTTTAACTCCTCTTTTAATTAAAATTGATACTGAATATAGAAGATTAAATATATTAGAAAAATCAAGAACAAATAATGATAAAAATGAAAATTCAAATCGTAATTCTCATAGAACAAATCAAACAAGAAGAAATATTTTATTAAGAAAATTAACAGAAAAAAATAATAAAGAAACATGTGATGAAAATGATATTTCAAATATTAAAAGTTCAAATAATCCAAATTCAAAAAATCAAGAAAATAAAAGTTTATTTTCATATTCAACAAGTGATATTTCAAAAAATGAAGAAAATATGCTTTATAATTTTTTTAAACAACATTATTTATTTATGGAATATAATAATGACTTTTATAAAATTTTAATAAATCATATTAATATTTTAGAAATAGAAAAAGATATTTGTATATTTAAAAAAGGGGAAAAGGCAACAATTTTTTTTATTATTAAATCAGGTGATGTAATATTAAAAAATGAAACAACAAATAAAAGATTAAAATTATCAAATGGAGATTCTTTCGGAGAAATATCATTAATTAATCCTAATTGTTATAGGGCTTATAGTGCTTATGCAAAAACTAAAATTGAATTATATTCTATTACTTATGATTTATTTCAAGAATTATTAAATTTACATGCTAATAATTTATATAAATATAATCATTTAAATACTTCTGAAATTGTTGAAAAAAAAAAAGAACATTTATCACATTTTTATTTATTTCAAAAATTAAATGATATACAAAAAGAAAATTTATTTTCTTTAATAAGAGCTTATGAGATAAATAAAGAAAATTTATTATTACATATTAATAAAAAAGATGTAAATAAAAAACCTTTATTTATTACTCATAAAGATTTATTTTATGTAATGGAAGGAGAAATCGAAGAAAAATTTATAAATGATAAATATTCAATTATTCATGAAAAAGGAGGATACGCAGGAACAATTTATACTTTTTTTAAATCTTATGATAAACAAGTTATTGAAATAATTAATAAAAGTAATAAAACTGTTATTTTATTTATTCCTGAAAAAGCTTTTTTCGAATCAATTGGTTTAGATTATAAATATCAAATTTTATTTGATTTATTTATAGAAAAAATAAGTAAAATTGAATTAATAACTCATTTAATAAATTCATCAACACCAAATCAAGATTATGATGCAATTTTTGAAAGTTTCACTTTAAATGAATATAAAGAAGGAGATATTGTAATTCCAAAATCAACTTATGAAAATAAAAAAATTTGTCTTTTATTATATGGGGAATTAACAAAAAATAATAAAATTATTTTAACAAATGGACAAATGATTGGAGAATCATTAATTAATTCAACAGAAGAGTAAGATTTATTTTTAATTTAATAACATATTTTTAGTTTAGATAATGATATTATTTGTAAAAATACTCCAACAATTGTATTTGAATGTACTTGGAGGAATATAAAAAAAGTATTAAAAGAATTTCCAAATAATAAAAACTTTTTTGAAACATATAATAACTTAACTAAAATTTTAATATTAAAAGATTTTACAGATAAAGAAATATTTGCCTTAACAAAACAAGTAAAAAAAATGACATTTCAAAAACATGATATAATAATTAAAAATGGAAATAAAAATACAGATTTTTATTTAATAGCAAAAGGAAGAGTAAAAATGAAAGATCCAATAACAAAAAAGACATTAAGAATATATGATGAAGGAAATTGTTTTGGTGAATTATCAATATTAAATGAAACAGTAAATTCAAATAATTTTATATCATCAGAATATACAATATGTTATATTATAAATACAAATGATTTTTTTGAATTATTAAAAGAACAAAATGCAAATGATTATTTAAAATCAAAAATGTTATTAGAAGATAATGACATATCATTAAATGATTTATATTACATTTCTTATTTAGGAAGAGGGAGATTTGGAAATGTATGTTTAGTTCATAATAAAATATGTTTTTATGCTGCTAAAGCAGTTTCTAGATTAGCAGCAGAAAAACAAAAAACTGGAGTTAAAAATTTAGTTAATGAAAAAAAAACTATGATTACTTTAGATCATCCTTTTGTTGTTAAATTAGTTAAAACTTTAAAAATTAATAATTGGTGTTTTTTATTAGAAGAATATATTCCAGGGCAAAATTTTGGTGAATATTTAGAACAAAGAAAACATAAGGAAAATATATATGAAACTAAATTTTTTGGAGCAAATTTATTTGAAATAATATCATATTTAAATAAAAGAAAAATAATCCATCGAGATATAAAACCAAGTAATATAATGTTAGATTCAAATGGTTATTTAAAATTAATAGATTTTGGTACATCAAGAAAATTAAAAAATTATAGTGAGACTGTAATAGGAACTCCAAATTTTATAGCACCTGAAATTTTATTAGGAAAAGGTTATTCTTTCCCTTGTGATTATTGGTCAATTGGAGTTTGTATTTTTTATATTTTTTTTGGGACACTTCCATTTGGAAATAAGGCAATTGAATTATTTGATATTTATAAAGAAATTATTGAACAAGAACCTGATTATCCAAATGAAGCTGATATTGAAATTAGAGAATTAATCGATGGTTTATTATGTAAAAAAGCTTCTTTGAGAATTAATAGTTTAGATAAAGTTCAACAACAAATTTTTTTTAAAGATTTTCCATGGGAAGATTTAAAAAAAATGAAAATTAAACCTTTTTATATTCCTCATAAAGATCATAGAGATAGTATTGAAAATTTAAATATGATTGATTCTCCTTTTATTTTATTTATGGATAATGAAAAGTTTGAAACTATTCAAATGCAAACTTTGAAAATTAGTAATAAAAATAAAGTGGAAATTCCTAGTTCTGTTGATACAAAATGGTTTGATGATTTCTAGTAAAAATTAAAGTAATATTTTGTAGGTTATATTTTTTATTTTTAGAATTTTTTGAATTGTAATTGATTATTATAAATTAAAACAAAGTTTTAGAAAATGAGAATAAATATAGAAAAATATTTAATAAATTTTTTTATCAATTTTATAAATATATTATATTCATAAAAATATAAATTTTTATAAAAATTTATTAAAATTGATTTTTTATAAAATCTTCATTCAAGAAAACTTTTACAATATTAAAACATTCACCACTACCTTTTTCAGTTAATTCTTTAATATTTTTATATAAAAAACTTAACCTTTCATATAAACAATTAATTTCCTCTTGAGTAAAATTACTTTCATTTATATTAAATAGAATCCAATTTTTTAAAAATTTTTTTACTTTTAAACAAATATCATTTTCACTTGATAATAAACAATCATATGAACAAATTAAACAACATAAAGCTTTTAATGAAGGTTCATAACTAGAAAATATTTCATCTAATAAAATCATTTGACTAAGAAATAAACAAGTTTTTCTCATAATATGAAGATATTTATTTAAATTTAAAGATTGAACAACTTTTAAATTATTCATTTTTAAATCATATATGAAAATATTAACAAAATCAAAAGTTGAAACTGAGATAATATCAAAATTTATTTCTTTTAAAATTTCTTTTTCTTTAATTAAAATTTGTTTTTTACTAAATTTATTTTTTCCAATATCACTTAAAATATTTTTCATTGAAAAAGGAATAATATCTTCATATTTTGAAGCAATAAAAATTGAAGTTAATCCAATTAAATGAACATCTTTATTTTTTAATTTTCTTTTTGAAGAATTAAAATATTTATCCATAATATCAACTGCAATATAATAAGTTTGAAAATTTGACTTATATGCATAAAAAATTTCACACATCCAATTTACCATTTTTGTTCTTATATCTGGAATAATTTTATGACGAAAAAGAAAATTTGAAGGAATTAAATTTTCTTCTAATATTTTATTAAATGTAAAAATATCTACTCCTAATTTATTTATTAAAATTTTATTTTGAGTATTTTGATAGTATTGATTTAGTTTTTCTAATTTGATTTTTTTTGAAGTGTCTATTAATGTTTTTAATACTTTATTTTCTTGTTTTTCATTTGTTTTTTCTAAGGAAATTAATTTTGATTTGGAATTTTTTTCTTTGGAAGATATAATTAATTTTGATTTACTTTCTTTTGTTTTAATATGAGATTGTTCATTTTGTAATTCTTTAACTTCTTCATTTTTAAATTTCTTTTTAAGTAATACTCTTTTCATTGGATTAATATGAGGTTCAATAAATTTTTTTTGTTTCATTGAGATTTAATTAAATGAAAATAATTTCACTTGATTTATTAACTGAAAAACAAAAAAAAAAAAATTTTTAAAAAAATATTTTAATAAATTAAAAAAAATTTAATTTTTTTTTTAAAAAATCAAAAAATAAATATTAAATCAAACTATTACCACCAACTTGAGTTCCCATTCCAGAATAAGGTGTATATCCATTATTTCTTTGATTATTATTATTATAATTATTATATTCATTATAATTATTCATATTATTACCAAGAAGAAAACTAGCATCAACTTTAGATTTTTTAATAAAAGAAGGACTATCTCTCACATAATTAAAAATCATCCAATTTTCAATATTTTCAATTGTTCTTTCTGGAGGCTCGAAAGTATTTTTTAAAAAATAAACATAAAAAAAACCAAAAGCAACTCCCGCAATAAAATCAAATCTAATAGAAAAATTAATAAAAAATATAAAAATTAATATTAAAAAAGGATAATATTTAGATTTTAATTGATAAGGAATACAAAAAAAATTCATATTATTTTCTGGATTTGCTAATGATAAAACAGTCATTTCCATCATAATATAAGGCCAAAGTCCATCACTTTCAATATAATATATTTCTTTAGTATTATGATAATAAATTATTTTTTTATCTTGTATTCCACTAATAAAAATTGACATTATTATAATAAAAAGTGAATAAAGTAATTGAATCAAAGTACTATTTATGAAAAAATTTATCATATATTTTATTGTTCCTATACTTCTTTCTAAATTTATTGCTTGAGGTAACCAAAAAAAAATTGCACATAAAATATTCATAAATCCTGTTGAAAGTAAATTTGATGTTATTAATCTCCATATTTGAAATTTTAAAATTGTATATTTTGGAATATTTGATAAATAATATGAAAAATTAATTGATAAAATATTAAAAATATAAAATATGATATTTATTATTAAAAGAGATTTAATACAAAATGGTATTGTTGATATAAAATTTAGAAATTGATTTTTTATTGATGAAGCTGTGTTTTGAGCATTGTTATTTAAATTCTCAAAATCATTTATGTTTGAAGTCATTTTTTTTATTTTTTTTATTTTTATTTATTATTTTATTTATTTATAATATTTATATTTGTTAATATTTAAATTAATATTAAAGGAAGAGATTGAGATTTATTATGATGTTGATTTGGTTTTTTTTTAATTTTTGTTAATAAGAAATCATCTTTTTCTTCTTCTTCATCTGATGAATTTTTAACTTCTATACTTGTTAATTTTTTATTCTTTTCTTTTATTCTTTGATGAAGTTTTAAATTTATTTTTTTTGAATAATTATTTCTTTTTATATAACAACAAGATTCAGATTTTTTTATTATTGGTTTTTTATTTCTTTCTTCTTTTAATTTTTTATTATATTTTGATAATTCTTCATTTTGTTTTATATTATCTTGAACTCTCCTTAATATTAATTTATTTTTAAGTATTTTTTTTATTATAAATTCATAATCATTTTGTTTTTTCCATTTTTCGTTAATTTCCTTATTTTCCATAAATAAAAATTTAATTGTATTTTCTTTTATTTTTCTTAAATGAATTTTAATTTTCTTCTTTTCTTTATCATAATTAAAAATTTCATCAAATATAATAGGATATTTATCAAGATTAATATAATTACTATTTCTTCTCATTATCATAGGTAAATATAAATATTTTTTTTCCAAATTAATCTCTTCATTAGACATAATTATTTAATTTGAAAACAAAAAAAAATAAAAAAATGTTTTAAAAAATAATTTATTCAAAAAAAAACTAAAAAAATTTCGATTGATATATAAAATCTAGATTTAGCTGAAAGAAAATTCCAATAAATATAATTCCAACAATAATAGAAAAAAAGAAAATAAATGAATAATAAGGGGAAAAAATAAATGAAAAATAATTTTTTATTTGAAAAGATGTAATTTCAAATTTTGGAATATTAAAAAATTAAATTCCAAATTTAACATAATATTATTATTGATTGGGATTTAATTGGGAAAATATTTGTTTTTCTTATTTATACTGAATTAATAATAAATCTGAAGAATTTAATTTTATTTTAAGTAGAGTTTTTTAACAATTAAAAATGATGTAAATTTTCTTTATTTTAAAATTTCAAATATGGAGATTAATAACATCAAATTTACTTTCAACAGGATTTATGAATATTTTATGTGCAATTTTT
>JAJJLH010002414.1:0-22693 GCA_023806865.1 Isotricha sp. YL-2021a | reverse complement strand
ATTCATTAAATAAAATAAAAATAATAAATTATATTCATAATTTAATTAATTTAAAATAATTTATTTATATTTGTATTTAAATTTATAATAAATTTCAATATAAAAAATAATAATTATATAAATATTTATACTTTTAATCAATGTATACAAATGCAATAAAAACTTCTTACTAACTAATAAATCATAAAAAAATACAAAATATAATATACATAAAAAAAATCAAAAAATCAAAAATAAAAATTTTAACTAATATTCTCATTACTATATCCTTCAAATTCAGAAAAAAAATTATATTTCCCAGGTCCAGGAAAATTTAAATATAAATTCCTAAATTTATTATTATCACAACTTCCAATATTTTTCCCAATAAAACTTCTTCCAAGTTCACTTTTAAAATTACTTTGAAAAATAAACCCATTTTTATTAATCAAACTAGGAATTTTATATTCTCCAGGACCAGGTGATAAATTTCCTTTATAACTTTTGAATCTTTTTTCATTTAAATCAAGTCTAATTCTAACTGCATTAGAAAAATTTGAAGAATAACTTTTTAATAATTTATGATTTCTCTCATTATAATAATTACCAGGACCAGGAAAAATTTCAAGTTTTGATAAAGGTTTTTTTTTCATTTTTAAACCAATTGAATATTTTGGTGAAAAATCACCTAAATTTTTACTACAATTAATATAATCAATTGGGAAAATTTTTTTTAATTTTAAAGAATTTTTTTTTGATATTGTATAAGAAGGTGAATTTTTATATTTTGAATCAAAATTATTTATTGGAATATATAAATATTCACCAGATAAATTTTTTCTTTTTGTAAAATCATATTTATTACCAAAACCTATTGAAGTTGATCTTGATGTTATTGTTGATGGGAGATTATAAAATGAATAATAATTATCTTTTGGAATATTATTTTTAAAACGAATTTGTTTTCCAAATGAATATGCTGCTTTTGATTTACTTGTATTTAAAGCACTTGATAATATAATTTTTAGTTTTTGTAAATGGGAATTTTTCATTGATTTTTCTATTTTATAATTTTATAATGATTAATAAAATTATATAAAAGAAAATTAATTTTGATTATTATATATTAATAATGAGAAAATTAAAAATAAAAATTATAAAAATTTTTTTTTAAACTTTGATAAAAACTTGTTTTTTACTAAACATATCAATTGCTTTTTCAATTTCTTCTAATTTTTGAATTAATTCTTCTTTTTTATTTTGCATTGCCATAGTTCTTGTAGTAATAGGCATTTTTTCTAATAAATTAGTAATTTCTTTTTTAGAATTTAAAAGTCCATTTAAAGTATTAACTCTTTCTTCTTCAGATAATAATTTAGTTCCTTTAGGATATTTTTTTTCTTCATCTCTTCTTTTTTTTTCTTCTTTTTTTATTTGATTCTCAATTTCATATTTTTTAATATATAAAGGCGTTTTCCCATAATCTTTATGAAAAACTTGTTGTTGTTGTTCTTTTGGTTTTGTTCTTTGAGGAATTTTATTTTCAATAACTAATTGTCTATTATCTTTAATAAAATTTTTTTGAATTTTTGGTAAAATTAAAGGAGAATTTTTATTTGGTAAATATGGTTGATTGTAATCTTGTTTTATATTATTATTTGATTTTGATATATATTTTTCTTCTGATTCTATTTTTCCTTTTGAGGAATATTCTTTTATTAATTGTTCTATTGTTTCATCCCAACCATATTTTTCAGTATAGTCTTTTATTAATTTTTCTATTTCTGCATCTTTTTCTTTTAATGATTGTGATTCATGTATGGGAATTTCATTATATGGAACATCATTGATATTATTATTTATTGTATTTGGATTTTGATTTTGTTGATAAATATTTTCATTTTGATATATATTTTCATTAGGTAAATTAGTAATTGGATTTATATTTTGATTTTTTTGATAAATATTTTCATTTGGTAAATTAGTAATTGGATTTATATTTTGATTTTTTTGATATATATTTTCATTAGGTAAATTTGTTATTGGATTTATATTTTGATTTTTTTGATAAATATTTTCATTTGGTAAATTTGTTATTGGATTTATATTTTGATTTTTTTGATATATATTTCCATTTGGTAAATTTGTTATTGGATTTATATTTTGATTATTTATATTTTGACTTCTTGATGGTTTTGATTGATAAATATTTTCATTATCATTTGGAAAAATATTATTAGTTATTTTACTTTGAGATGGAAGTTGAAGTAAACCATCACTTTCTAAATTTTTTACATTTTTACTACCAAGATTTAAATCATTTTTTTTTAAAAGATTTGAATTAGCATTTAATTGTTCATTATATTGTTGAAGTAATAAATTAATTTCTTCATCTTTTAAATCATTTAAATTAACATCATTATAATTACTTTTTAAAGTTGGTTGAGCATTATAATTTTGAACTAAATCAGGAACACTTAAATTTTGATTATTATCTTTTTGATTATTACTTTTTTGAATTTGATAATTAACTTCTTCACCAAAAACATTTTGTTGACTTAAAGGTCTTGCATTAATCCCAACAAAACTTTTTCCTTTATTTTTATTTTTATAATATTGCTCAAATAAACTATTTGAATCAGTATTATTTATTCCATAAATATTTTCTTCATTTGAATTATTATATTGTATATTATTTTCTCTATTTGATACTTTTATTTTTATATTTCCATTGTTTTTTGATCTTGTATTTATTTCACTTTTTGGTTTTATTTTATTTGGTTCGTGTATCCAGTCTTGGGAATTTTTTTTTATTTTTGATTCTACGTTTAGAAATTGTTTTAATTTATAGGGAATTGGTTCTATTTTATTTTCTTTTTCTTCTTTTATTCTTCTATTTCTTTCTTCTTGTTCTTTTATATTTTGAATATTTTTCTTTTGCCATAGTTTATTATTTTGTTTTTTATCTGGATAAAGGAGATCTTTTATCATATCCACATCACCTCGTACTTGTTTCATGATATTTAATATGAAAATTAATTAAATATAAATTAAATTTAATTATAGATTTAAAAAATTTTTTGATTATAAAATGAGTAAATTAATATTTAAAATATTATTTTTAAAATTAAATACATTTGATTAAATATTTAAAAATCAATTAATATATAATCGACTATAAAATTATTTTTTTACAAATTAATACAAAATTAATATATAAATTAAAAATCAAATAATTTTTCTAAAAAAAAAAATTATTAAAATGGAGATATATATCCAAGAATTATCAAACGACGTCCCATATGAATTAGATTCAAATTATAAATTCATAGAAAAAATAGCCCATGGTTCCTTTGGAATAGTAATTCATGTAATAGATATAAACACAGATGAAGAATTAGCAATAAAAGTAATAAACAAATTAGGTTCATCCCCAGAATCAATTAGAAAAATGAAAGAAGAAATAACAATATTAAAACAATTACATCATGAAAACATAGTTAAATTTTTTGGTTATGAAGAAACAAATTCAAAACTTTTAATAATGATGGAATATTTAAAATATGGAACATTAAGTCAATGGATGAAAAAAAATAAAGATAAAATAACAGAAGAAAATGCAAGTATAATAATACATAAAATTCTAAATGCAACTGATTATTTACATAATAAACAAATATGTCATAGAGATATTAAACCAGAAAATATTATGTTTTCAAATGAAAATGATTTATCAAGTATTAAATTAATTGATTTTGGTTTAAGTGAACAAAATTTATTTAATCCTTTAATTGATGGTTATTGTGGTACTTTATTATATATGTCTCCTGAGCAAATAGAAAAAAAATCTTATTCACAAACTGTTGATATTTGGTCAATTGGTATTATTTTATTTATGTTACTTAATAATAATAAACATCCTTTTTATGTTAAGGGATTAGATAAAAAAAATTATTGTGAAAAAATAAAAAAAGGTAATTTTACTTATTGTAATAATTTATCTTATATGGCTAAAAATTTAATTAGTAAATTATTAGAACCAAATCCTTCTTGGAGATATACTTCTGATAAAGCAATTAGACATCCTTGGATTACTAGAAATAAAAATGATCCTATACCTAAAACTTTTAATGAAATTTTGTCTTATAAACATAATTTAACAAATAAAAAAAATTTCTTATTAATTAGTATTTTTTTAAATTATTGTAAAAAACATGATGAAATGTTTATTGAGAAATTACCTTTGATGGATGAAATTATACATTATAAAAAAAATAAAAAGAAAAAAATTCCTATTTATTATATTAATAATGATTATATTAATAAATGCAATTATTATAGTATGAAAATAAAAGAAAAATTGAATAAAGAACAATTATATAGTTTTGATATAATTGATAATGATATTGAAAATTCTAAAATTAATGATATAAAACAATTGAATTTAATTTCAAATAAAAGAAGAAAAAGTTCAAGTCCAATTTTAAATAAAGAAAAAAATCATAAAATAAAACAAAATATTAAAATTGAAAATGATAATATTGAATATCAATCAAAATTATTAAATAATTTTTCAAGAAATTCTGTTTTAAATATTCATCATCCTAATTTATTTAATTTAAATAATATAGATATAAATAAGAGACATTCAATTTATTTAAAAACTGAAAATGATAAACAAATGAATATTAAAAGAGCATCTACTAATATTATTAATAATATTAGAAAAGAAGAAAAAAAAAATTTTTCACCAATTAATCAAAAAAATAGAAAAATTTATTTATCAAAGAGTCCTATTAAAAATAGAAATGAGGTTTTTCCAAAATTATATACTCATAAAAAAGTTATAACTTTACTAAATGATAATGATGATGTAAATATTGTTCCATTAATTTTACCTCAAATTCCAGTTTCAAATAGAATTATTAATTCAATACAAATTAGTAATTTTGAATAAATTTTTTTTTTATAAAAATAATATTTTTATACTTATTTAATTAATTGTCATAGAGTTTAAAAATGAATTTGAAAAAATTTTATAAATAAATATTTAATTTATTATATATGCAAAAAAATACAAATAGTCTTTTAATTTATTTTTTATTTCGGAAAAAAAAATATTATATTTTTGGTTTTAATTTTCTATTCATTGATAATAATTTATTGATTGGTTTATTAAAAATATTTTTTGCTGTTGCTGATTTTTTCAATGTAGGATTATCAATATTATTTATATTTGAATTATTATTTGTATTATTTAAAAGATTTAAAATTTTTTCTTTTATTTCATCATAAATTGTATTATTAAATAATCTTTTCCTTAGTAAAATACAATTTTTTTTAATTTCTTGAACTTGTTTTTCAAATTTATTATTAATTTCTTCTTTCTTTTTAATAAAATCTTCAAATAAACATTTTAATTTTTCTTCTTTTTTATTGTTGACTTCTAAAAATATATTATTATCATCAATTAAATTTTTTTTCTTTTCATAAATTTCAAAATCAAATTGTTCATTTATTTCTTTTATATTATTAATTCTTTCTTTATATAAATTTTCTAGAGCTTTAGAATATTCTTCTTGTATTTTTAAATATGAATTTTCTGCATTAATATCAATTTGAGATAATGAAATTGTCAAAGCTGAAATTTTTTCATTTGTATCATTTAATATATTATCAATTTCTTTCTCCAATTTTTCATATGGAATTTGATTTATTTTATTATTAAATTTTGATAATTGTTTTGTAAAAGTTTTTTTTGGAATAAAAACATTATTTTTTGAATTTGATTTCTTTAACATCTTATTATCATTATTATTATTAATATTATTTTTTACTTTATTTATTTTTTCTAAATTGTTTTTAACTGATTTTTTCTCAATATTAAATCTTTCATATGATTTAGTAGAAGTTAATTTATGATTATTTAATAAATAATGATTTATTTCTTCTTCATTTTTTGAACTTTTTTCTTTTAATTTAAAATGATTAGTATTTGTTTCAGGTATATATGAATTTTTAATTGTTCCATTTTTCATTATTTGTATTCATTTAATAAATAATTCTTTTTAAATGAAAAATAAATTATTTTAATTCAATATTTTATATACAATAGATATAATTAATTTAATATATAATAATATTTAATTAATGTTGAGAAAAAGGGAAAAATAAAAAGGGTTTTTTTTTAAGAATATCTAATAAAATATCATAATCAAAATTTTCTTCATCAACAAAGCCTAATGATTTAATTTCATTAACAATTAATTTAAATCTTTTTGAAATTTCTTTAGTAATATAAGTCATAAAATTTAATTCTAATAAATGAATAAGTTCTTTTTTTGATAAATAATTACTATGATCAATATCTAAAACTAAGAATTCAAATTTGAATTTTTCTTCATAAAATAATTTAGTACTGTTTAATAATAAAATTAAAACATCTCCAATATTAATTTTATCATCTTCATTTTGTTGAATATCAATTAATTTAAAAGTATCAAAAAAATTTTTTGATTCTTCAGTTTTAGAAAATAAAAAAGTTTTAATCATTTCATCATAAGTTATATTATTTCTTAATTTATTTTTACAATTTTCATAAAATTGTTTTATAATATCAGGAGTAATTTTTTCAATATTAATTAAATTTTTAATAATAGTTTTTTTAGGAATTGATTTTTTTATTTTTTGATATTTATCAAAATTAACTTTAGTAATTTCAACATCATCAGGAAAAATATTTTTTAGATTTGAATCTTTATTACTATAAAAAATTTCATTAATATTTTTTTTTGAAATTAAAGTAGAATCTCCTTTTTGATAAGGAGTTACTCTTTTAATATCATAATTTTGAGTTTTTTTATTTTGAATTTCATTTTCTAATGTATCATTGTCTAATTTAAATCCACTTTTTTTTTGTATCATTGATATCACTTTATTATTTTTTCTTTCAATTTTATTATTTGAAAAAATATTTTTCATTGGAATTGTTGTTACTTTTATTTTTTCTTCTTCTTCTTCAAATTCATTTTTTTCACTTGAATTTTCATTTTTTGAAGAATTATTAATATTTTTTTCTTTTTTATTAGAATTATTATTATTATTTTCTTTTGAATTTATTGAATTTTTTTCTACTTCTTCTTCTTCATTTTCAATATTATTTTCTTTTTTTACATCTTCTATAAATTCCTTTTCTTCAAATTCTTCTTCTTCTTCTGTTGTTATTGTTATTTTATTTTCATGTATTGAATTTTCTTTTTTTTTTTCTTTTTCTTTATTAATTTGTCTTTCTGTTGTTTTATTTGATATTGTTTCGTTTATTATTGAATTTAATTTATTATTTTTTGATTGTGAATTTATTATATTTTCTTTTTCTATTCTTATTGTTTTTGGAGAATTTGTATCATCACTTATCATATTTATTTCTTTTTTTGAAGAACTTTTTTCTGATATATTAATTTTATTTTTTTTACTATTATTACTATTATTACTATTTTTACTTTGTTTTTCTTTTTCTAATGAAATATTATCTGAACTTATTATTTTTTCTGAACTTTTTTTATCTTGAATTTCTTCAATTGATTCTTTTCCTTTTTCTGGTGTTTTAATTTTATTTTCAGAACTATTTTTACCAGAATTTATTTTATCTGAATTTGAATTATCATTTATTAATTCATGTTCAAATGAAATTAAAGTTGGATGACTTTTATTATTAATTGATATAATTGATATTTTTTCTTTTGAAGAATTTTCAGTATTTTTTTTATTATCATTTAAAATTTTATTTTCTTTATTATTATTACTAATATTGTTATTACTAATATTATTATTACTAATATTATTATTACTAATATTATTATTACTAATATTGTTATTACTAATATTATTATTACTAATATTATTATTATTACTACTATTAGTTTTATTACTAATATTATTATTATTACTACTATTATTATTATTACTTATATTATTTAATTCATTTTGATTATTTTTTGAATTAATCGAATTTGTTCTATTGATTCTAACTTTATCTGCAATTAAATTTATTCCTGAATCCTTATTTTTACTTTTATTTAAAAATTCAAATTTACTTACTTGACTTACATCTAATTCATCACCATTTTTTGAATATGAATTAAATGATTTATATGAATTATATCTATTATTAGTATTTATTCTAATAAATGGTTCATACATATCATTGATTGAGTCATCATTAAATGCATCTGTTTTTTTATTCAAAATAACACTTTTTTGATTTGGTTTATTTATATTTTTAAAACTATTAAATATTTGATTACTATCCATTCTATTTAATTTACTTGGTAAAGGAATTTGTTCTGATTTTTTTCTTATTTTTTCTTCTTTTTTTTCTTGAATATTTTCATATGAATTATCATTATTTTTTTGATTATTTAAAGATTTTTTATCTTCTGTTTCATTAGAATTGTCACTTGTTATTACTATTGGCTTTTTATTATTACTTTTTACTGTTTCTGAATTATTACTTTCATTATTATTATTTTCATTATTATTGATTTCTTTTTTATTTTCAGAATTTTTATTATTCTCATTATCAAAATTATCTTCATTTTTACTTTCATTTTCTTTTTTATCTTCTTTTTCTTCTTCTTCTTCTTCTTCTTCATTTTTACTTTCATTTTCTTTAATTTCTTCTACCTCTTCTTCATTTTTACTTTCTTTATTTTTTATTTCTTTCTTTTTTTCTTCACTTATTTCTTTTTCTTCTTCATCATTTTTTTCTTCCTCTTCTTCTTCTTCTTCTTCTTCAGTTTTTTCTTCCTCTACTTTATTATTTTTATCATTTTCATCATCTTCTTTTTTTTCTTCTTCATTTATATTTAAATCTTTAGAATTATCACTTTTTTGAATACTGCTTTTTTTTTCTAAAACACTTGATTCTCTAAAAAATATTTTATTTTTTATATTATCAATATTCATTTGTAAATTATTATCTTTTTTATCATCTTTTTCACTTTTAGATTCTAAAGAATAAGTTTTTTTCAAACTAACTTGTTTTAACATAATTTGTTTTGGTTTTCTTCTTTCAAAATTATCTCCATCAACAATATTAACTTTATTTTCTAAATTATTCATTTTTTTCTTTTTTAACATTTCAGCAATAAAATTATCTTGTTTTTCATCATCTTTTTTTTTTTCTTCATCATCAACTTCATCAAAAATATTATTATTTTCATTATCATTATTATCATTAATATTATAATTTTCATTTTCACTATCATTACTTTTATTATTACTTTCATTAAAAGAATTATCTTTATATTTAAAATGAGAAACTTTCTTTTTTTTAAAACTAGAATCATCTAAATTTTTTTTTTTACTAAAATTAGAATCAGTATTAGAAATATTATTAGAATTCATATTAGAATCATTAATAGATTCATTTAAATTAGAATTTTTTTGACTATCATAATTTTCACCAATTAATTTAAATTTATTTTTACTTTTCTTATATTCATCTTTATCATCATATTCAATTTCTTCAATATCATCAATTCTTTTCATTTTTTTAATCTCTTCACTTATTGCATTTCCATTTATAAACTCATAAAAATTTAACCAATTAACTTGTCCATCTCCTTCTTTGTCTGCTAATCCTATCATTTCATTTAATTCTTCTTCTGATACTTCTTCATTTATTATTGTAAATATTTCTTTTAATTCATCAACTCCTATATAACCATTTCTATTTATATCAAATATGTCAAATGCTTCTTTTATTTGTTCTGTTTCGTAATTTGGGAAACAATATTCATTTTTTTGTTCATTTTTTTTTAACATGTTTTTATTTTTATTTTTTTAAACATTTTTTTTTTATTTTATTGTTATTTTTTATTTTAAAATTGTTTAAATTTTTTTAAATGAAAAATAGAGAAGAAGAAAGAAGTCAAATTTATGAAAAGAAAATTGATATTAATATTAATTATATTGAATTAGAACCTAAGATTTATTTTTTATATTGGATTTTAATTGGTTTTACTATTATTATTGGATTTTTTTTTAAAATTATTTTTTATATTGATTCTAAAAATGTAAGTAAATTTATTTTGGGAATTTCTTTTTTAAGGAATCATTATTTTATCTTTCCATTATTATTAAATTTTTTATTTCTTTTATGGCTCAAATACATTTTTAAATCAATAAAATTATTAAATTATGAATATAAAAGATCATTTCTTTTATTTTTAAAACAATTAAAATGTTGTTATTTATTTACAAATTTGACTCTTTATATTTTATATCATTTAATTTTAGATCACATTTATCTTTCTGTAATTTCAAAAACTGGATTTAGATTATCAAAAAATATTTTAAAAGTAATGTTTAGTGGTGCAATAATTAATCATATAGAATCAATTTCTAATCAATTTTATTCTGCTAGAATTAATATTGTTTTAATGAATTATGTTTATTATTTGTGTTATTTTTTACTTTATCATAATATTTATATTATATTTTGGTCAAGTTGGGTTTTTAATTCTTTAACTGAATTATTTTCTTCTTATTTAATTAGTATTTTTTATATTATTTTTATTCATTTTTGCTCAATTGATGATTTATTTTTAACATTAATTGATTTTTCTAATAATCAACAAAAAAAAAGAAATATGATTTATGGAAGAAATGAAATATATTATTAAATATATTTAAATAATAAACATATATTTTTTTCATAATTTAATAACTTTATAATTTAAATATAAATTTTTATAATTAGTTAATTATTATCATTTTATCTAATAAATCAATTAATTGATTTTTAAAAAAAGAAAAATGTCTTTAAATAATGAAAAAGAAAATATAAATTTAATGGAAAGAAAAAATATAGATATGTTAATTTTATATCGATCATTATATATATTAAAGAAAAAATTTGAATTATATAAACCACAAATTAATCAAATTTATCAAGAAAATAAACAAAAATCATCAAACATATTAGTTTTACCCATAAAAAATATTCCATATATCTTAAAAAATATAATGATGATTGCTCAATTTTATATAATATCATACAATAGTTATAGTGAATTATTAACAGTTGAGCTTTTGAATAATAGAAATAAAAAACAATCAGAAATAATAGTAAATTATATTTATAATTATATTAAAGAACATATAAATGAATATAATTCAGTTTTTTATGAAAAAAAAATGAAAGAAATTCAATTAAAAAAAGAAATAGAAAGTAAAAATGTAGAAGAAGAAATAGACATTAAAATAAATTTATATAATAAAAAAGGTAAAATAATAAAAACAAATGAAGAAATAAAACAAAATAACGTTTTATTTCAATTAGAAGGTCCATTATATCAAATTTCAAAAGAAGATATTCAAATATTAAATTCAACTAATTATTTATATGCAGATACAATTCCCTTAATAATAGCAGATTATTTACAATTAAATAATAATATTGTAATAGTATCATCAAATGAAGAATTAAATGAAGAAATAAAAACATTATTTGATAATGAAATAATAAAAAAAATATCATTTTTAGAAAAAAATGATCCTAAAGAAGAACAAAATGGTAAAATTAAAAATCTTTTATTTGAAGAAATGAATATAAATCAACAAATTCAAATATATGAAAATTTAGTAATAGAAAAAAATCAAACAGGAGAAAATACAAATTATTTATTAGATATGATAAAACAATTAAAAAATGGGAAAAATAAAGTTCAAAAGAGAATAAATTCAATGAGAAATAATACATCTCAAAAAGCAAATTTAAATACAATAACAGAATCATATAATTTAAATAATTCTAGTTTTAGTAATGTAAATACTAAAACAAGTAATTTAAGTATTAATAAAGGAAATAAAACAATTTCTAAAATAAAACCAAAAAGTCAAATGTCAAAAGATGAATTAAGAAAAAATTCTTTAATGGAAATTTTTTATTTTTATAGTAAACAACATATTTATGGTAAAACTTTTGATCTTATAAAACAAAATGATCAACATTTAGATTTATCTGAATTTTCAAAATTTTGTGTTGAATTTAAAATATTAATAAAAATGAAAAAATTAGTTGAATTATTTAAAAAAAATTCTACTAAATCTAAACAAATGGATTTTAATGAATTTTTATTAATTTTACCTAAACTTGCAATTACTGTTAATGATGAAAAAAAACAATATATTCAAAGTAGAGAAAAATTATATCAAATGAAATTAGATGAAATTAATGAAGAAGAAAAGAAAAAAAATAAATTTAATCAAGATATAAAAAAAGAAGAAAATAATAATAAAGAAAATGAAGAAAATGAAAATGAAGATAATGAAAAAGAAAATAATGAAGAAAATGAAGAAAAAAAAGAAGAAAACTCAAATTCAGAAAACGAAGAAAAAAAAGAAAAAGAAAAACTAAATAAAACACAAAATGAAAAAAAACAAAAGGAAAAAAAGAAATATATTTTAAAAAAAAATGATCAAAAAAAACCATCAATTTTACTAAACACAAAAGAAGAATTAAAAGAAAAATTAAAGCAATTAAAAGAAGATTTAAATGAAATATCAAATAAATCAAATAAAGAATTAATTGAAGAATTTTATCAATATTTAGAAATCGATGATGAAAATTTATATAGAAAAAAAATGATTGGTTTTATTTTACCTTTTGGAATGCATGATAAAAATCCTTATCGTTTTCCTCAAAATACAATTGATAAAAAAAGTAAAAGTAAAGAAAAAAAAAATAAAGAAATACAAGAAATTTTAATTAGAAGACATGAAGAAAGAGAATTAGAAAAAAAATTAAAAGAACAAAAAGAAAAAAAAATATTATTTCAAAAAAAACAAAAATTATTTGATGAACAAAATAAAATTTTATCTAAGAATATTATGCAAAAAAATGAACCTACTTATAAAAAAATTTTAAAAAATAAAAAAGAATATCAAAGAGAAAAAGAAGATAAAATTACTTGGGATCAATTAAAAAAATATGATTATGATCATTTTATTAATATTACAAATGAAAATGATGAAAATGAAACTAAAAATGATAATAATAAAAAGAATAATATAAATAATGATGATAAAGTAAATGAAATATTTAAAAATGCAGAAAATGATGAAATTATTGATTCAGAAGATGAAGAATTATTTAATCACTTAATTGGAAATTCTAAAAATGAAAAAGGAACTTTTATAAATAATATTGATAAAACTAATTTTAATAATATAACTTCAACTAATAATAATAATAAAAATATAATAAATTCAAAAGATGTAATTAATGATTCAAATAATATTGGAAAAGGTTATAATAATATATATAAGAATATGATTAACAAAAAAAAATACAATAAATAAAATAAATAAATTAATATATAAATAAATAAAAAAAAATAAAAAAAAATATTTTTTAAATTAACTTTTTCTTTCTTTTTTAAATAAAAATTCATATAAAATATCTAAATCATCTGAAATAACACTAATAAAATTTTCAACAATTTCCTGATCCAATTTTTTAAGATAAATAAATAAATTAGGATGAGAAAAAATTTTATCCATCATTTTACTATAAAGCATAAAAAAAATATCACAAGCAGTAATAATTATACTTGGATAATCAAAATCAAAAGATGATTCAATTCTAGTATAAAACTTATAACTTTGTGAAAAACTACCACTCATTATTTTAGAAAACATTGAAGTATAATCATCAAAATTTTTATTTGTATCTTCAAAAGATAAATATTTTTCAAAATAATTATAAAAATTAGTTTCATTTGTATTTAAAGAATTATAAAAATCACTTATCATTTTAAAAGATGATGAATTATTATCTGAATTTAATTTTATTCTTTCTTTAATTGATTCATTTTGAGTTAAAGGAATTGCTTCATTTTTTTCAAATATTTTAGTAATAAAATTTTTATTTGTTTTTAAATTTTTTAAATAAGTTTTATGTTCTTCAAAAATTTTTAATGATATTAAAATTGTTTTAACTGAATTATTTAAATCAATAACTCTTCCTAAAGATAATGCTAATGATAATATATTTTCACATTTAAATCTATAATCATTTTTATTATATAAATGTTCAAAATATAATAAATTTTTTCCAAAAGAAATTGAATCTTTATATTCTTTTTTATTATTAATAAAATAATATGTTTTTAAATCATTTAATTGTTCATGTCTTTTTGTTACTGTTGTTGTTATTTTTTTTTGCAATTCTAATTCATCATTTATTTCCTCATCCATTTATTAATATTTATTATCTTATTATTTAATATAAAATTAAAAAAATTATTTTTAATTCAATTTAATTTTTAAGTTAATTATTTTTATTTCTTCCACAATAATATTTGCAAATTATTACTTTATTTTGTAATGGATAATAAAAATTTTTATATATTTGATTTGTTTCATTTTCTTTAATTGTTCTAATTGCTGATTTATAAAATCTACTTGCTATTCTATAATATTTTAAATCAAAGTAAATATCACCAATAGTTTCAAATATTAATGCATAAATTTTAATAGTTTTTTCATTATTAATTTCAATTGTTAATTTAACAAGAATAGTTTTAAAAATATAAAATATTTTTAATGCTTCAATAAAGTTTTTTCTTTTTATTTCAAAATTAATTTTCCATAAAAATAGTTTAAGAATTAATAAATGAAAAATAGGAAAATTTGCTATTTTTTTTATTTTGTAAATATTATAATATGTAAATAAATAATTCATAAAGTTATCAAAAAGTATTCTTTTGAAAGATTCATCATCATATTCTATGTACTCATTATTATTTAAATTAATTTGTAATAAATTATAATTAGCAGAAATTTTTTTTTTTCCTGTTAAATTAGAAGTTTTAATTATAATATTTTTTAAATTAAAATTTTCATCATTATCATATTTTTCACATATTAATCCATTATAAATTAATGTTACATATGATAACAATATTTCAAAAGGATAAACTAAATCTTTAAAAGTATTAAAACATATTTTTAAAAAGCCTTTTGAAAATAATTGATTTTTAATCAAAATATTCAAATCAGTTCTTTTTAATTTATTAACAAATTCATTTTCATTATTCAAATCTTTTATTTTATTTTTTAATTCAATTATTTTATCTTCTAAATTTTGATTTGGTTGATTATATTTATCTTTATATAATTGAATATAATCAATTATTTTATTAAATAAATCTTTTTCATTTTGTTTCATATTATCAAATAATTTATCATCATTTTCGTCTTCATCTAAACAAGATTTAATTATTTTATAACTGTTATTTTCTAATAAAATTTTATCTAAATAATATATTCTTAAAAGAAATTGATAAATTTTTCCATCTTTTTTACCTTTTACTTTTATATATTTCTTTAAGCTAGAATTTAATAATTTTTTCAGATTATTATTGATAATTGCATTTTTTGTACAATTATCGAATAAAATATATGTAGAATGATATTTTGAATGAACTTGTAGATTATTTTCAATAATAAATAAATTAAATTTTATGTCTATAAAATCTATTAAGTTTTCAATATTTTGAGAAATAAATTTTGATGCTTCTTTAATTTGATTTTTTTCTTCTTTTTTCTTACCTAATTTGATTAATTCAATTATTTGATTTGCATTTTTAATTTCATTTTGAAATTCATCTTTTATTTTTTTAATTTTATCTTCATTATTTCTTTCATTTCTAATTTGAAAAATCCTAATTAAACATTCATAATATTTTAATAATAATTTTTCAATAAAATTTAAATTCAATTCTTTTAAATCAGATATTTTTGTTTCATTTAAATTTAATTTATTAATTTCAGCAATAAATGTAAAATAATGTTCATAATAATTAAAAATTATAGTTTGAATATTATAATTTTTTTTTTTCAATTCTTTTTCTAATTGATTTGTTTTTTTTTCATTTCCATCTATAATAGAATACAAATCTTTGAATCTATTTAAATTATTTTCATCAGTTTCATTATATGATAGCATATAATATTTTATTAATATATCATCAAAAGTTGAATCATAAATATTGTTAATTTTATTATTTCTTTGTTCAAATATTTTCAAAATAATAATTGAATTTTCCATATTTTTTGTCATTTTTTTTATATTTTTTATTAAAAATAGGGTTAAATTAGGATTTATTTTTTATATTTAAAATAATTATTTTAAAATAAAACAAATATTTAAATAACTTAAATATTTTATATATTTTTTTGAATTTATAATAATATCATTTATGCAAATCCATAACATCCAACTTGCATTAAACAACTTAATAATGAAAAAGTAACAAAAAATAAAATTATTAAAAACCCTTTAATTGATTTATTTTTAATAAAAGAAATAATATCATCTGATAAAATTAAATAAATTATAGGACATCCAGAAATTAATCTATTATTAATTTGAGGATGAGCAATAAAGATTAATACAAATACTAACACAATTAAATTAACTAATGAACTTAAAATAAAAGAATTTAATCTTAGATTTTCAATTTCATTATGATTTCCCTCTTTATCATGTTTATGATATGGTTTATTTTTTAAAAGAAATTGAGGAATATTAAATTTAGTTATTAAAGCATAAAAATCAAAATAAATAAAACATTTATAAATAATATAAAATACACAAATATTCATTGGTAAAGCTAAAATGAGTCGATCTAAAGTATTAATTGAATATTGTTTTAAAAAACCAACTTTCCAATATTCATCTTGTAAATATGAATAGAAATTATTAATTGTATTAAATTTTGAATTTTCACAAAATGAATTAAATAAATTATATTTAGTTAAATTTTCATTTATTTTTCTTCTAATAAAAAAACATATTTCTGTTTTTGGTTTATATTTTGTCATTCCAATAAAACATAAATAAGCATGAAAACATAATATAATATATAAACCAATAAAACGATAATTTTTTTGAAATAATTTAAAAAAATTTTTTATATTAAATAATAAATCATTATCAGAAAATTTTTCATTTAATTTTATTTTTCCTAATAATTCACATAAACAAGGTATAAGAAAAAAAGAACAAAAAACAATTGAATTAGATCTTGTCATCATTAAACCAATAATTAAACATGCAATTTGAATAAAATTTGTTGTATCATTATTTGAAGATAATAATATTTGAATGAATAATAATTGTAAAGTTAAACATAAATTTTCAGAATAAATAGATATATAAAAAATAGTTCCAGGATTTATTAAAAATAAAATAACAGAAATTTTACTTTTTAAAACAGAATTTGTTAAATTGTATATTATACAAAATAATAAAATTGAATTTATAAAACAAAAAATATTTGAAAAAATAAAACCAGAAATTAAATAAATAGTCATTTCATTTTTTGTAAATTTAAAAAAAGGAGAAATAAAACTTTTTAAACCACTAATTAAAGAAGGAAAAAGAGGAAAAAAAGCATAAATACTATCATTAATATAAGAATATCTTGCTATTGTTAAAAAATGAATTGCATCATAACTTGAAAAATAAGATAAAAATTTTAATAATATTTTTTCTAATAATCCCATATTTTCATTTCTTTCTGTTATTATTTCAGTTGATAAATCATATTTTTCTACTAATGAAAAATTATATATTATTAAAATAAATGATATATAAATTATTCTTGTTATAAAAAAAGATTTTAAACAAAAATTTATCATTTTTATATTATTTTAAATTATATAAAATATAATATTTTAATTTAATATTTTCTTTTATTTTATTGATTCTTTTTTAAACTCTTTTTTTCATTTTTTTTATTTTTATCAGAACACAATTGAGACAAAAATCTTAAACCAAAAAATAATAAAATAATAACAAAAAACCCAATAACATAAACATTAAAAATCAAATTTACAAAAAACATAATAAAATTATAAAAGCCATTATTTTTATTTTCAAAATCCCTAATTTTATCTTTATTAAATAAACTACTTTTCAAATCTTTATTATTAATCCTATTATTATCTTTACCAATTCCTTTACTTATATTCATTTTAATTTCTTCCATTTTTTTCTTAACCATTTCAGAAATAAATTCTTTAGTAAAATTAGTATTTTTTTTTTTAGTTTCATTTCTAATAATTCCATTTTGTCTATCTTGAAGTTCTTGTAAAATTGCTTGTAATTCAAGTAATTTAACAAGTCTTTCATCATTTGAATTTTCTTCTTCAAATTTTTTTCCATCTACTAATTTTTCAAATGGTGTTCCTTTAAAATTTTTAAATCCTTTTCTTACTAAATGTATTACTTGTTGAATTTGTTCTTTTGTTATTTTATAATAACAATTTGCTAAACCTGAATATATATCTGAGGAATTTTTATTTATTTTTTCTAAGTTTGTTACTTCGTGATTTATTGCCATACATGCTGAGACTTTTCCAAAGGCTATTATTTTTTTTTCTTCTTGGGTTTCTTCACATGATATTATTGTTATTTGAATTATGAAATAAAATAGGAAAAACATTTTTTTTAAAGTAATATTTTATTTTTTTTTTAAATATATTATTATTTATATTAAAATTTTTTTTATTTTTTTAATTTTTTTTAAAATGATTTTGTATAAAAAAAATATATTATTAAAAATATTTTCCTGTTAAAGCTTTAAACTTTGATATTGTATTTTTTGAAAATCTTTTTTTACACCATATAGGAAGTGTGCCTTGAATAATTTTAGGTATTTTCATATATAATTCATTATTAATTTTTTGTAAATATTTTAAATTATATTCACCTAAATCATCATCTTCTAAATCAGAATAATTATATTTATTAAGAGAATAAAGTTTTATTGATCTTGAAAAATTATAATTATCATATTCTTTTTTTTTTTTATATTTTCATTTTCATCATTTTCAATATTAATTAATGATTGAGAAAATGATTTAGATTTTATTTTTGATATATTTTGAATCCTTTTTTTTAATATTCTTTAACAATTTATCTAAATTTATATTATTATTTATTAATGTTGATCTATTGAAACTTTTATTAATTAATGATTTTCTTTTGAAATAATTTTCATAACGGAATCTTTTATTTTTATAAACTTTTTCTCTTAATGTATAAAAATTTTCAATTTCTTGTGAAATTCTATTTTTTTCAAATTCTTTTCCTTCATTCATCATTTCAATTGTTTTCTCAAATTTATCTTTTTCATGTTGAATTTGAGGAAAATTATAAATTCTTTGATCATTATAATCTCTTATAATTTTATTTAATAATTTTTCTTTATTAAAAGTTGTTTTTTTTTTTTCTGGTTTAAAATTTATTCCTTCTAAACCATTTTTTTTCTTAATAAAAAATTGATTAAACATTTCTTCTTCAATTCTTTCATTAATTGATTTATTTGAAATATCTGAAAAACTTTTTTTTTTTTGTAATATTTTCTTTACTTTTGATATTATTAAATTTTTATTTTTTTTTCTTTTATTTTCAGATATTGAAGAAAAACTTAATGATGAATCTTTTGATTTATCATTTATTGATGTTGTATTTTGTAATTTTGTCAGTGATTTATAATTAATAATATTTGAATTTTCTTTTTGTAATTTAATAGTTTTTAAAACTTTTGGAAAATTTGGTTGTGATGTAGTTCTTTTTAAAGAATTTTTCATTTAAAATTACTTTTTATTTTATTTACTTTTATTATATATTTTATTTTTAAAACTTTATTTTAAATTTTTTTATTATATTTAATGGAGATTAATGAAGATAATGAAAAGAAAAAAAATGATTTAAATTCACATTTAACATATTTTGGTTATTTTCTTATTATTGTTTTGGCAATTTATTTTATTTATATAATAGAAAAATATATTTTATTTTTACCAATAAAACTAATCTTTTGTTATTTAATTGAATTATTAAATTTCAAAATTGAATCAATTTATATTAATATAATAAGTATAATAATAGTAATTTATTTACATATATTATTTATTCAAAAATGTATATTATCAATAATATTTTTAATTGGTGGTTTTGGAAAGAGAAATATAATGTATTTAAGTTTTAAAAAATTTATTGAATTACTTATATATAAAATAAAAAACATAATAACATCTTTTAAATCAGATAATTTCAATTCTGTAGAATCAAATTTTGAAAGTATATTAAGATTTCATAAAACATATAATCAATTAAAACTAAATGGAATATCATTTGAAATTGAAAATTTATTTTTTGGTGATTTATTAAATGAATTAGTATTTCTATATCAACAATTTAAAGACAAAGATTTTAAATTTGATAAAAATAATGAAAAAGATAAAGAAAATAACATAAGTTTCATAACAAGATTAAATGAATTAAATAAAAAATTATTTCCCTATACTCAATTTTCTTTTATTCAAATATTTACATTATTTAAATATTCAAATGTATTATTACACATGAGTACACAACTTTTAGATGAATTTTCCCCAAGAATAACAAATATAATAAATATAACAAAAGACTTTAATGCATATTTAATTTCTCCAGATCCAACTTTAAATATTGATGATTATAATAATAATAAAATTAAAAATGATAAAATTTTATTAATTTTTTGTAGTCAAAATGCAGTTTGTAGTGAAATGAATTTAATATTTAAAGATAATATAAAATATTATTTAAATATTAAAAAAGTTTCTATTTTATTATGGAATTATCAAGGTTTTGGTAATAGAAAAGGATTTACTTCATTTAAAAATATAAATGATGATATTAATAATTTAGTAAATTATATAAGAAGAGAATTTTCTGATTATAAAATTATTATTCATGGTATAAGTATTGGAGGATATTCTGCTATTAAATTAGCTTTGGAATTAGATGATGAAAAAAATGTTGTTTTAATTTCTGATAGAACTTTTGGAGATATTAATTTAATTGTTAGAGATTTAAAATATGGAAATTTATTAGAAAAAATTTATTGTTTATTATTTCCTAAATGTTTTTATAATACTTCAAATATTGAAAATTATTTGAAATTTAAAGGAAATAAAATTATTTTTTTTGATGAAAATGATGAGACTATTTCTTATTCTTCTAGTTTAATTTATAATTTGACTTTGGAATATTTTAATAAAAATATTTATCATGAGATTATAAAAATATTTAATAAACAATCAATTATGTGTACTGGTAATTATAATGAAAATAATTTTTTAAATTTATTTTTTGATGTTAAAAATGATTTAAATGATTTAAAAAATGATATTAAATATCAATATGAACATAAAAGTAATTTAAATAAAAATGATGATAATACAAAATATTTTTTTACACAATTATATGAAACAAATTTAGAAAATTTTGTTATTTTTTTTTTAATTTTTGGTTTCCCTTTTAATAAATATAAAGAAATACCATATGAAAAAGAAGAATTTAATAAAATTTATACTAATGTACCAATTCAAATGAAAAAAATTAATTTATTATATAATAATTTATTAAGTGAAAAAATAAAAATTTTCTTATCAAAATTAAATTTATTATTCATTAGAATTAATTTAGAATCTTCAATGACAGATGAAGAAATATCATCATTTACTTATGAATTAGAATATAATTTTCAAATTAAAAATACAATTTATCCAATTATATTAAATTATTTTGGCTATGTTCATAGAATTTTTTGTGGTCATAATGGAATTTTAAGAGATAATGATGAAGAATATTTAAATGACTTCTTTGAATATATTCAATTTATTTCTATAAAAGAAGAAGAAGATAAAGTTATTAATTAATATTTATAATATAATAAAGTTTTAATATATTATTTTATATAATAAAAAATATTTAATTATTTTTAATTTAAAAAGAAATATTAATATATATATTATATTATTGATAATTAAAAAATTTATTTTAAAAAATATATGTAAAAAAATCAAGAAAAAATAAATAATAATGCAAAATGAAAATAATGATAATCAAAATTATTTAATTTCAATTCAAACAATTGAACAAAAAAATATATCATCAAGTTTTAATAATTTAAATTCTATAATTTCATGTGATAATAATAATAATATACAAAATGATAATAAGAATTATTTGTTTACAAACTATAAGAAAAACATATTTGAAAAAAAAAATAAATTGGAACATTTCAATTCAGAAGAAATTTCACCATCACTACAACAAACAATATTAAAAAAAGTAACAATTGGTTTAAAAAATTTATATTCAAAATCATTTAAAAGAAAAAAATATTTAGAAGTTAATTTTGAAAAAAAGAAAAATTTTTTTAATTCTCAATATTTAACAGAATTAATTAAAAATATAGACCATAAAACAAAAATAGGAAGAATAAATTATAAAATAAAAAAAATACATTTAATGATTTCAATATGTCTCTTAATAATAATATAATCATTAATATTGAACATAATATTGAATTAATACGAAGGAAATTTTCAATATTTGTTAATTTTCTATTTTTTAATCTATTTAATATTAATTCATATTGATTATTATTCATATATGCATCTTTAATTACTTTAAATGATTGTTTTTTATTTATTATTATATCAATTATTCCTGAAATAATACTTATTAAAAGATAAATTATATCAAAATCTTTGGAGCAATAAACAAACTATCTTTACAAGTTAAATAAACATAATATCTAAGACATAATAGGGGGAAAGATAAAGATATAAAATTTGAAAT
>JAJJLH010002413.1:0-22721 GCA_023806865.1 Isotricha sp. YL-2021a | reverse complement strand
CTGTTATTGATTGGATATGTGGAAGTATTATTACTTTTATTATTACTCAAATATTTCCTTTTATAGGTGTATTATTAGTTCTTCCTTAAGATTTATTGGTTTAAAATATAATAGTGAATGCTCTTATAAAATTAGTATTTGCTTTACTATTTAATATTATTTTTAATTGTTTCTAGATATTAATTTTTTTTAAATTTTTAATTTAAAAAATCTAAACATAGAATATTATAAATTAAAATAATTTTTTTATATTGTTAGATTTTTTTATAATTATTTCAAAGAATTATAAATGTTTATTTCTATAAAGAGTATTTAATTATTTTAATTACTAAATTATTATTATCTAATTTAAGAATATTTTTTATTATAAATAATTTAATCTATTTTTAAAAAATTCAAATTCAGAATAAATTTTCAATTATTTAAATATAATACAAATTTTATTTAATCACTGTTCAAAATAAGAAAAAACAAATATTAATGATTATTATCAATAAAAAATAAAATATCTAATTTTTTTTCCCTTTTTATAAAATAATTAACTTATAAGTGATAATACCCCCCATTACTAGTCTAAAATATTAATATGAATCCTAATACAATCACTGATTATAATATTTTTGTTTTATTTTTAATCATTCAAAAAATGAAAGATAAAAAAAATAAAGATAATAACATAAATATATTTCAATTAGAAGATTCTCCATTTGATGAAATAAATAATTTAAAAACAGGTAAAGAAAATAGGAAAATAGTAAAATTTAAAATAATAATAACAGATGAAAATGAATCAATTTCCAAAATTTTAAAAATAAAAAATTTTTTATCAAAAACATTTAATACAAATATAGAAAGATTTTTTTTATCATTAAATATTTTTTCATTTATTTTATATGGTATCAGTTTACAAAGTGGAGGTGAAGATGCAACAGAAGTAACTTTATTAAAGGGAATGTATTTTTATGTTATGATTGCAGTTTTTGATATTGCATCTTCTTTTATTTTAAGTATTTATCTTTCATTCTCAATTTTTACCAGAAATCATTTTTTTCATTTAACATATATTTTTCCTATTTATTCTATATATTTTTTAATTTTTACTGGAACTAATGTTGATAATCATGGTTTTTATAATATGTTAACTTTTATTATTTGTTTATTATTTTTTATTCCTTCTCTTATTATTGTGTATTTTTTATTTGATTTTTTGAAAAAGCAAAAATATAAAAATTTTGTTTTTTTAATTTCTATAATTATAATAACGATTATAATAATTGAAGAATTTAAACCAAAATATACTTGTAAAGATTGGGATTTAGGTTTAAATAATACTAGAATTGATAATAACAAATTAATTTACCCTTGTTTAATTCAATATCCTAGAGAAGGGAAATGTTTAATTAATGGATTAGATGGAGTATTTGATTTTTCGAAAAAATATAGACCAGTATGTGATTCATATAAATTAAGAAAAAAGGAATATAGAACATTTATAAAAAGTATTGGAAAACATTATAAATCTATAAGTAATAATACAATATTTGGTTATCCAATTACAACTCAAGAAAAATATGATATGAAATATGCAAATAGTTTAGAAAAATATATGAAAATGATAAATAATGATACAATTAGAATGGATTTATATAATAATGAATTATATTATAAAAATGAACCAGAACCAGAAGTAATTTTACAATTTGATGAAAATAACTTAGGAAATATCACAATAAATTTAAAGAGAAATGAAACACTATCAAAACAAAGAAAAAAAATCTCAAAAGAAAAAAAAAGTCTATATAAAAACATCCTAATAATTTATGTGGATGCAGTATCTAGAAATCATTTTAAAAGAAAACTTTCAAAAATAACAAAAATAATAGAACCATACATGAAATACAACAAAAAAGAAAAAGAAAAACAATACACTTCCTTTCAATTTTTAAAATACCACACATTACAAGCATTAACATACCCAAACATAAAAGCAATGTTTTACGGAATAGAAATTTCTCAAACAAACGGAACAAATTTAATAAAATATTTTAAAGAGCAAGGTTACATAACAGGACACACAGGAACAACATGTGGAAGAGAAATTTTTTCAGTAAATAGATTATCAGGTCAAAATTTAGATTATAATTCATGGGATCATGAAAATATTGCAATGTTTTGTGATCCTAATTTTTTTAGTGCAGGATACCCTTTAACTAAGGGTGTTGCTTCTATTTTAAAAAGATGTTTATATGGTAATTATGCTTTTGATTATATGATTGAGTATACTAAACAATTTTGGAATAGTTATCCTGATAATAAGAAATTATTTAGAATTCATTTTAATGAAGGACATGAAGGAACTATGGAAGTTTTAAAATATTTGGAAGATCCTTTATTTAATTTTGTTAATTATTTTTTTGAAAATAAATTGTTGAATGATACTGTTATTTTTTTTGTTAGTGATCATGGTAATCATATGCTTGGTCCTTGGAAAATTATTAATCCTGATGATTTTAGAATTGAATCTACTTTGGCAACATTGTATATTTTAGTTCCCAATAATGAAAATTTATATAAAACGAAATTATATGAAAATTTGTTTATTAATCAACAAACTTTTATTACACCTTATGATATTCATGATACTTTAATTCATATTGCTTATGGTGATTTTGGGGATTTTGATAAGAAATTAAATTATAGTGAAAAAATTAAACAAGGTTATTCTATGAAAGGTGATTCGTTGTTTAGACATTTAATAATTAATGATAGGTATTGTGAAAGTCCTAAATTTAATTATACCATTGATAAAAGTGATTGCAAATGTGATTACATTGATTAAAAAAATATTTATTTTTTTTTTGTGTATATATAAATAAATAATATTATATATTTATATTAGTTCAATAAAAAAAATTAATAAAATATTTATATTTAATTTTTTTATTGAATTGGAAATTACAATCCAACTAAATATAAAATATAAGTAATATAATAAAATAAAAATATATCAATATTATAAATTAAAAAGAAAATATAAAATGTATTTTAAACATTTAGATATAATTTCCCCATCATTAACATTTCATTATAAAAATTACCATTGTCATTCTTCAGTATTTTCATCATTTTTATCATTAATTGTAATAATTTTATGTATATCAGCAACAGTGTATTTTTCATTAGATATCATAGACCATTTAAATCCGACATCCTTTTTTTATTATCACCAAGAATATGATGTAGGCCATTTCCCAATTAATGAAAGTTCAATGTTTCATTTTATAAATTTTATAGGTGTTCCCAAAGAAGAAAATTCAGAATCATTATTTGAAGTTTTTGGTTTTATGAAAACATACATTTCAAATTATAAAAATAATATTGGAAGTAGATTATTAATAGATCATTATACATATGGTGCATGTGATAAAAAATCTCAAAATTCCAAATTAAACAATATTCAAAATGCTTTTTTAGAAACTACATTCGAATCAATGGAATATTGTATAAATGGTTTCTATAATGCAACAACTAAAAATTATATAACAAAAGATAATCCTAATTTTGAATATCCAATTATGAGTCATGGAACTTCTCATCCAAATTATACTTCTTATTCAATTATTGTTCAAAGATGTGAAAATGATACTTTTTTTAAAATGAATAAATGTAAATCTGAAGAGTATATTGATGATTTTGTTACTCATCATCAATTAGATGCTGTTATGGCTTTTTTAAATCAAGAAACTGATGTTTTAAATTATTCATATCCTATTAAACATAAATTTATTTCTATTACTTTTTCTTTTACTGTTGGAACTTTTTCTGTTAGTAATTTAAATTTTCAACCTATGAGAGTTAATACTCATAATGGGTTTTTTTTTGATAATATTGTAGTGCAAAATTCTTTTTATTATGAACAAAATGATATTAAAAATTATGAAACTAAATTTAAAATTTATACTAGTTTTCATTTATGGATGCAAAATAAAGTTCAAATTTATGAAAGAAGTTATAAAAGAATTCAAAATGTTATTGCCGATACAGGAGGAATGATAAAAGCAATAACAACATTAGCATCAATAATTAATATTTTAGCATATAAATATCAAACTTATATTGATATTGAAAGTATAATAATGAATAAATTTGATGGATTAAATAAAACAAGAACTTTTCATAAATTTAGTAATTTAGGAATAACTAATCCAATAATTTCGAAAGGGTTTAATGAAAGAAAGGATAATTCTATTAAAATTGATAATTTTACTATTAAAGAGCATAATTCTCAAAATTATAGTATGAATAACAGTTTTTTATTGCCTATGAATATTCAAAATTCTAAAAAATATAATGATGTTAATAATAGAGATTCTAGAAATTATTTATTTATAAAAAAAAATAAAGGAATAAAACATAAATTAGGATTTTTTAATATAACTTGGTTTTTACTTTTTGGTTTTGGAAAAGTTAGAAATAAAAATGAAAAATTTATTGATATTATTAAATGGTATTATAGAAATGTTATTAGTGAGCAAAATATGTTTGATTTATATTTTTATTCTTCTAGATTAGAAAATAATGAATTGAAATTAGGATCAGCTTATTTAAATCCAGTCTCAATGTTGCAAAATGTAATTAAAAAATAATAAATGGTTGTTATAAAATAATAAACTTAATAAATATAATATTTAATAATTACTTTCATTTAATCTTTTATTGATTTACATAAATTTTATGAATAATATTAAAAAAAATAATTAATAATAAAAAAATAATAATAATTTAATATATATAAATAAAAATAAAAATTTGGAAAATAAGATAAAAAAAAAGAATTTATTTAATTTATTTTAAAAAAATATGGATTTAAAAAAATAATCATTATAAATATTCTAAATTATAAATTAAATATCATTAAATCAATAATCAAAAAAAATCCTTTATGAATAAAAATATTAATAAAAAAATATAATTTTTTTTTTCAAATTTAATTACAAATATTTATAAAATTTTAATTTATTCTCAATTAAATTCTTTAATTTTTTCTTCATCATTTTCAGTAGAATATACATCATTATGACTAAAGTTCGATAATTGATGATAATGTCTCGAACTATTTATAGGAGGTAATTTATTATCATCATTAGTATTCATTTTCAAATTTCTTGGAGTTGAAATAATATTATTTCGAGTTTTATTTACTTTAGCACTTAAATTTAATTTATAACTTAAATTAGGATTTTTTTCAATCTCTTCTTTTCGAATTATAAAAACTGAATTTTTTTTATCTCTTTCCATTTTTCTTATTTTCATTTCTTTTGCTTGTTGTAATAATTCTTGATGAGGTTTATATCTTTTATCAGAACACAATTGTAAATATTTTTCTTGTAAATTCCTATGAGCATTTTGATTATTTTTAAGTTCTTCATTTTGAATTTCAATCATACTTTTAAATTTTTTATTTTCTGTTCTTAATCTAATAATTTCTTCTCTATCTTTTTTAAGATGAGCTTCTTTCTCATTTTGAATTTGGATTTTTTGTTCTTTTATTGTTGTTAATAATTGATTAATATAAGCTTCATTTTTATTCATTTCAGAAATATTATTTTGAATAATTAATAAATTTTTATTTATTGTTTCATTCATTTCTGCAATATTATCTTCTTGAGATAATATTATATCTTCTAATTCAGTTGTATGTTTTTTTAAATTTGTAATTTTTTCATTTAGTCTTTTTATTTCGTCATTTAATTCATTTATTTTTAAATTTTGCTCATTTAATTTTGTTTCTTTTTTGTCATTTTCTCTTATATATTGTTTTTCTTTTTTTTTTAATTCAATTATTAATTTATTATTTACTTTTTCTATTTCATCTGATTTTGATTCTCTTAATTTTTCGAATTGTTCTTTTAAATCTTCATAATCTTTTATTAAATTATCATATATTTCTTTTGCTTGTTTATTTTCATTATTTTCTTCTTTTTCTTTATTTATTTCTTCTTCTTTTTTTTCATTTTTTTTATTCTTCCCTTCTAATTCTTTAATTTTATTATCTTTATTAATAATATCTTTTTCAAGTTTATCAATTTTATCATTTAATTCTTTAATTGTTTTCTTCATTGAATTAATATTTGATTCATATTTTTCTTCAACTTCTTTAATTTTTTCTTTAACATCAAATGGTGTTTTATCATCTAATTTTTTTTTTAAATTTTCATTTTCACTTCTTAAAATATATTGTTGCTCTAATAATTTCCTAATTTCAATATCTTTCGATTCAGCTAAATTCTTTAAATCATCATAATTTTGATTCTAAAAAAATATAAAATAAATAATTACCATTTTGTTTCTTATAAAATAATTATAAAAAAACAAAGAAAAAAAAAAATAAATAAACAAAAAATAAATTTATAATAATTTAAAAAAATTTAAAAAAAAAAAAAAAAAAATAAAAAAAGAAATAAATTAACTAATCTTTATCAATAGCATTATTAACAATAACAGTAGAATATTCCAAAATTTCATTAATCCCTGCGACTTCATCAATTAACCATTTTTTCCATTCATCAAAAGTTAAAGTTTCCCCAGTATAACTTCTACTAAAAACTTCATCAACATAAAGATCTAAAACTTTTTCCATTAATTGACTAATATTATTATTTCCTCCAGTAGTATCAATATTTAAAATATTATTAATTTGTTCTTGTATAGGTCCACATTCAAATTTACAAGATAAAACCATTTCAATAAAACTCGAAATTAAATTTCTAAATTCTAATCTATCAACTTCATCATTATTATCAACATCAAATAATGAATTTATAAATTTTAATTTAACATATGAAGCAAAAGAATTTAATTTATCTTCATCATCAAATTCAGATAATTTATCATTATCTTCAAAGAATAAATTTTTATTTTGATTTAATTCATTTGTTTTTGTAAATATTGCAATAAATTGATAAAATTTATATCTATCCATAAATTTTAAATGATCTAATTTTGTATTATCATTAAAATCACATACTGCTTTATAAAATAATTTTGCAAAAGTTGAATTTGCAATTTGACCTAAATCTAAAAAATTCCAAAATTGTCTATTTGACATTATACCATCTGATGAATATAATAAAAATCTTCTGTCTAATTCTTTTTTTTCGTCTGTTGAAAATATTTTTTCTAAATTTTGAGAAATTTTTTGAAATGTTATTATATTGTTATTTCCTTTATTTGTTTTTTCTAAATTTTGGTTTTTTTGAAAGTCAATTGCTTCTTTTTCTGTTTCTAGATTTTTACTTAAGTCAAATGCTTTCATTTCTTTTTCGTTATTTAAATTTATTAAATCTGTTATTTTATTAAAGTTTACATCTGCGTTATTCATTTCGCTATTTTTTTATTAATTTTTTTTTATTTACTTGAATGGAGATATTTCACATACTTCTTTTAATTGTTTTTTGATTGTTTTATTTTGAGAACCTCCCATTATTTTTTTTTATTTTATTTAAAATTAATTATTTTTTAAAATTTTTGTATTTTAATTAATATTTTTTTTGTTATATAATTTTTTTTATTGGATTTCATTAATTAATGAATGATAAAATGAATAACTATTTCTATAATAATAATGATATTTTTGAATCATCTTTTGATTTATATTCACATTATCAAACTAGACGTAAAAATTATTTTTCTTTATCAAATAGAAAAAAGAAAAATATAAAAATTGAATTATTAAAATCTTCTTCTCATAATAATTCTGAAGAAAAAAATTCTTTTAGTCAAAGAAATTCAATTAAACCAAATCCAATTAATTATCCAATAGTTATTACAAAAAAAAATCATTTAAAACATGATAAACTTTCAGAAAATACATTAATTCAAAAAGTTAATAATTATTATATAGATTCTTCACATATTAATTTAACTGTTTCAAATAATAGAAAAAATATTTTATATAAAAATAAAAGTGATTTATTTTTTGAAAAATTAGAAAATAAAAAAAAAAAGAATAAAAAAATCCCTTTTAATAAAGCTTCAAAAATTAAAATTAAATCTTCAATAACGAATTATCTAAATAATTATAAAAAAAATAATACAGAAAGTTCAGTTAAAAATTCAGTTTCAAATTCTTTAATAAAAAATAATAATAATAATTGTGATAAAATATATACTATATTTCAAAAAAAAAATAAAGAATCTCCAATAATTGAATTTAATGAAGTTTTATTAAATATATTTAGAATTATTCAAGTTTATAATAATAAAAATGAATATTTAAAAGAAGAAAAAGTAATTTGTAAAATAAAAGATGAATTAACTGAATATTATGAAGAAACAATTAATACTAATTTACAAGAAAAAGAAAAAACAAAAATTAAAGTATTTTCAAATGAAATTTTTAATCTATTTAAAAATAAAAATAATTTAATTAAAAAATATGAAAATATTATTAAGAAAGATAATGGTGAAAATTTAAAATTACAAGAAATTTTTAAAGATTCTTATGCCAAAAATAAAATAAATTATTTAATTAATAATTTTTATTCTTTAAAAACATATAAGGCTGGAAAAATTTTTTCTAAAAAAAATAATTATGAAAATATATCCAGTTTATTAATAGAAAAATTTAATAAATCATTAAGTCCTCAAAATAGAATTTTAGATAAAAAAAATTTTTTCAAAATTCAAAAAAATAAAATATTTGATAATAATAAAAAAAAAGTAAATAATCATATTTTATTCAATTCTTTTTCTAATAATAAACAATTTGATATTAATACAACTTGTAAAAGAAATAATTTAATAACTAAGGGTGGTATATATGATAATAAAGAAAATTCATTTGAAGAAACTTTTTTAAAAACAGAAAAAAATTTTTCAAAAACAGATAATATTTTGAATATAAGAAATAAAAGTGATGATAAAAATTTTAAGCAATTTGATAATAATTTCAGCAATGAATGTATAAAAATAGGACCAAACATTTTTGAGCAATTAAATGGCAAATCTGAAGATAATTTAAACAATACAAACATTTATAATATAAATAATCTTGAAAATAATAGTATAATTATTTCAAACATAAATAATAAAAATAATCTTGAAAATATTAATTTAAATTCAAACATAAATAATATAAAAGATTATCAAATTAGTAATTTAAATTCAAATAATGAAAAAAGAGATTTAATATTGAATAAAATAAATAATTCAAAAGATAATAAAAATAGAAAAATTATATATAATGATTCATATAATTTTAATAAATTTTCTAATTCTAAAAAAAATATAATTAATTTTTCAGATGACATTGATGTGAATCCTAATATACTTCATACTCAACTATCATCTCTTCAAAAAACTGAAACTTCTTTTTTGAAAAATATAGAAGAACAAAATGATAAAATAAATATTAAAGAATTGTTGATTCATGAAAATAACAAATCATTAAATAAAAAACCAAAAAATATGTTCAAGAAGAAAAATGTTACAAAATTGTTTAAGCAAAATAAGAATTATCAATTTGAAAAGAAAGAAAATAATAAAATAAATAATAAAAAGCAATTAAAATTAAATTCAGATATAGAATCAATAAAACCAATAAATTCATTTGTTAATAATATAATATCAGATAATGAAAATAATAATATTGAAAATAAAAAAATTAGTTTTGATGGAATAGAATTTTCAAATAAAAATGATGAAAAAAATAATAATAATTATAATGAAAATAAAAGTATTTTACAAAATAAAACTTTTCAATTATCAAATAATTTATTTTTAAAAAATTTATTAAAAGAAACTGAAAATAAAAATGAAAAAAAAGAAGAAAATGAAAATAAAAAAAAAGAAGAAAATGAAAATGAAAATAAAAATATCAATAAAGAAATAATAATTGAAAAAAAATTAAAAACATTTCCTAAATCATTTCGTAATGAAAATAAATTTAAAGATGAAAAATTTTCATATAATTCATTATACGATGATTCAATATCAAATGATGAAAATAATTTTGGATTAATTCCAAATAAAGGAAAAAAATTATCAGCATTAATTAAAGCAATAAATCAAGAATCAAACAAAATAAATACTTTAAAAAAACAAAAAACAAAAGAAAAATTACTAAATCATTATTTAAAAGAATTAAAATTAAACAATACAACAAATTCAATTGAAAATCAAGAAATAGAAAAAGAAAAAAATAAAAATAAAAATAATTTACAATTTTTAGATGAAAAAAATAATTTATCCTATAAAAAAAAATCATATGAATTAATGTTAAAAATAAAAAATGATTTATCATTTTATTTATCACAAGATAAATGGGATTATATTGAAAGAAATAAATTAAATGAATTTAAAAAAAAAATTGAAAAAATTCAACTTTCAAATATTGAAGATTATATTAATGAAATTGTAGATATGAAAGAAGAAATTGAAGATTGGAAAGCTGTAAGGGAAATTGAAAAAAGAATTAATACTTTTAAAGAAAATTTGAATGAACAAATTTCAATTTATAGATTAAGAAGAGAAAAACTTCAGAATTCTTTTAATTTAATTGATAATATTTTTTAATTTTTTCCTTTATTTTTTTTGCTTTTTATATATTCCATAAATTAATGAATTTATTTGGAAATATTTATTATTTTAATTTTGAAAAAAAATTAAATATTCTCAGGTTTCCAAATTTATAAATAATTTAAAAAGTTTTTTTTCATTATTTAATTTTCCTTAATTAAATTTAATTTTGTTCAAATAATATCAATTAAATATTTTATTTATAAATAATCATAATAAAAATGTTATTTCCCAAAATAATAACAACAATAATAATTATATCAACATTAAAAAAAATAACTTCTAAAATATTACCTGGAGAATATTTAGACTATGACAATTATTTCGAAGATGAAAACATAAATCCTTTAGAACGTTATCATTACATAACAGCAGCATTTGTAGCAAATTCAAATTATATAGATGAATATTCAGGAGTATTTTATTCAAAAATGCGTGGATGTGCCTATTATACAAATTATTATGAATATGTTTCACAGAATTATAAAAAAATTTATGATAAAATACTCCCTGAATATAAAGAAAAAACAAAATTACATGGTTTAATTAAATATGGATGTACATCATACAATAGTACCTATTATCGAAAGATTAATTTTCCAATTATACAAAAAAGAGAAGATTCAAATCCACGTTATTCAGTAACTTTTAGATTAGCAAATATATTTGAATGGGATATAAATATAACAATTGCAATATGTAGCTCTTATTCATCATTTTCATCATGTGTTAACTTTACAGATTTATATATTCCATCATTTGGTTTTTTAAAATATCAGATTAAATGGGGTAATAATTATGTTTCTTTCAGAGGAGAAGATGACTTTGATTACATTACAAATAATTATAATATTAATCATGTTTCATATATTGTAATTTATAATATTGATCAAATCCCAGAAGAAGAAATTAATTTGGTTCCAATTCCATATATGTATGTTACTAGTATTTTACATCAAGCAGAATTATTCATTAATAAATTAAGTCTAACAGGAAATAGAATGAATTTCTGTGAAAATGTAGGATGTACCAGTACTAATAGTTTTTATACATGTTTAAATAGCTATAGTGCTAATGATAATTTATTTTGTAATACTGAATATAAAAAAGAATTTTGTAGTTTAAAAAGTTGTGTACCTGGTTCTTTTTGTAATACTAAAGATAATTTATATTTATGTACTCAATGTGATATTAGATGTAATACTTGTGCTGATGAAAAACCAAATAATTGTACTAGTTGTTATAATACTGCAATTTCACCTGAATGGCATTCATATGTTCAATATAAGGAAAATCATAGTTGTACTCATGAATATATTGCTTTTAATAATTTTGAAAATTTTGAAATTGAGATTCCTTTAATTCTTAATTATAGAGGTACTGTTGAATTTTGGATGTTTATTGTTAATACAAAAACTATGACTGATGAAAATTTAATACATTCATATTCTGCTTTTATTTTTAAGAATTTTTTCACTATTGTTATTAATCATAATATTAATAATATTGAAGATGTTGATATTTCATTTCTTCCTTTAGAAAATATTTATCCTTATCATTTAAATATTTCAAATTATAATAATTATTATACTTTATATGAAAATTTTTATCCATCATTTCAAAAAGTAACAAAAAGTTTTAAAGAAGTGAGTTCAAAATGGTTTTATGTTAGAGTAGGATTTAGTTATACTCATAGGAAAATGTATGTAAATGAAAATGAAACTGAAATACAATATCCTAACTTTTATCAAAATTATAAAAAAACATATCAATCATTTATGAGAAATTTTTATAGAAAAAATGAAAAGGGAATTTTAAGAGTTCAAGCATTTCAACATTTAAATACTGATATATATATTAGAAATTTTAATTGTTATGCTGATTATTTAAATATATCAATTAATAATCCAAATTATTATAATATACATAAACTGAGTTTACTCCAGATTCCAAATTTACTTTTTTCAATTCCATTTAATGATATTATCATTGCAAGTGATTCAAATAAAGCAAATTTTACTTTATATGATTATAGTAATCAATTCAATTATGATAATAATGACATTCACAATCAAGTTATAAAAACAGATGAAGAAATAATATTAATTCCCAAAAATTTAATTCCTTCAAAAAATTTTCGAAGAATGAAATTTTTAGATCCTAATAAATATTATACTTCAATTGATTTAGATTCATCTACTGATTATAATTGTAGCATATCAGAAGGTTTAAGCATTTGTTATGATCATAATACACCTTTTATTTGTTATGAATATCATAATTTAATTTATTCTATTAATTATTCTGTTATTATAAATATTCCTGAAATTGAAGAATATGAAGAATTTTTATATTATGAAGAAAATGAAATTGATGAGTATGAAAATGATATATTTGATGAAAATGAAAATGATGAAATTGAATATGATGAAAATGAATATGATGAAAATGAAGATGAAGAAATGGGAAATGAAATTAATAATAAAATTGAAGAAGAAAATGATATCAAAAATGAAAAAAAAGAAAAAGATGATTTTATCCCAGAATATTTACATGAAATCAAATGTGTACAATCATGTAAATATCCAAATTTAAATGATACAAATGATATTAAATTTATGAGATTACCAAGTATAAAAATAAATCAAAATTTAAATACTCCTTTTAGTTCAGATATATGTAATTATGAATGTGATTCAAAAGTTGACATTTGTCCTACTGATATTGATTCAAGTAAAAATAAAAAAGAAGAAATGCAAAAATTTAAATGTTTAAATAATTATACTACTTTATTTTATCAATGTTTAAATAAAAATGAATATCAAATTAAAAATAGTGGATTACAATTTTCTTCTACTTACAAAACAAAATCAATGTATTTCCCATTAATAAAGAATTATCAAAGTCCAATTTCAAATTATGTAATTGAAATGTGGTTTCATCCTGATATGTTAACACAAAAAAATCCTCCTTTAATTAAACAATTTATATTAATGACAGATACAATTCAAATTTATTTTGATATTGAATCTCAAGAATATGTTTTAAAATCAATAACAGATGAATCAATGTCAATTAATAAATTAGGCCTTAATATATATTATTATGGATGGAATCATTTAATTCTTATATCAAAAACAATTCAATTAAAAGAAAAACCATATACTCAATTTGATCTTTCATTAACAAATATTTTTAATAATATTACTATTGAAAAAGGGATAAATTCAATTAGTAAAATTTGCTTTTGTAATATTGATGAACTTTGTTGTGGAAGTGAATCAAATGTTTCTTGGTTAGATATGTTTATTAAAGAAATTAAATTCTGGGATGCTAGATTAATTAATTCAAATTCAATATTTGATTTTAATAAATTTTCATATATTACTCATGGTGGGTTACTTCAATGGTATGTTTTAACTGTTGATTATTTAAATAATAATAATATTAAAAGTAGAATTGATAGTAGTTATGTTGTAACCTTCCCTTATGATGAAATGTTTTTGAATCCTCATGGTGATCAAAATTTTAATTATGGTTTTAATTTTAATTGGAATGATATTAATTATCCTTATTTTATTAAGGAAATTACAGTTAATAATGATAAAAAAATGATTAATATTGTTGATAAAGATAAATGTTATGAAGGATGCTCTAAATGTTATGGGAAAACAAAACACAATTGTTATGAATGTAAAGCGAATTATTCTTTAAAAGGAGCTACTTGTACTTTAACTAGTAATAATGATGGTTATTTTTATTATATTAATCCTTTGACAAGTGGCGAAGAATTAGAATTAAATTTTATAGATTTGAATTTAGATAGTTATCCTGGATTAACTATATTTTTTTATATGAAATTATATGGTTTTACAAGAGCACAAATTAATAATTATAAATATAATCATATTTCTATATTTGATATTATATATTTTAATAATGATAAGACATTTAAATTATCATATGATTTTGAGGAAGAGTCTTTAAAATTAATTTTAAATGATAATGTTAAATTTAAATATAAATCATTTATTGACAATCTCGGAACTTGGGTTCCTATATCTATTGCAGCATATCGATCTTTTGATGAGACTTTTCATAAAAATTTCAATGCAATGACAGTGAAAACAACACCATTAGAATATTATTTTTCAGATTATTCAAATAAAATATATGAAAAATTAATTTTTGAAACTTTTAGAATATCAAAAATGATGATTGGACATATATGTGATGTAACATTATTTAAATCATTTATAATAAATGCATTAGGATATGCATCACATAAAGACAATCCAAATAGTATTTTTTCAAATTTAAATGAAGATGGTTTAAATATAATAATAAAAACTTTCCCATTAAAATATAAAAAAGAACCAATAAAAGTTTATGATGAAGAAAAAAATGAAGTAAAAATTCAATCATGGCCAACAACAACATTACATTGTTTAGATGAAACTTCATATATTGAAAATAATAATAATAATATTAAAACAAGAGCAAAATGTGTTGAAGATTACTTAACCTACACAGATCAAAATTGCAATGATTTAGAATTTGTTAAATTTAACACTGATAGTACACCACCTACTTGTGTTGAGAATGCATCAAAATGTGAAAATATAAATGAAATTTTATCAATTACAAATAATTGTGATTATTTATATACTACTTGTGATAATTGGTCAGTTAATAGTATTAAAAATTTAATATTTTTATATGAAAAAAGTACTAATATTAATTATATTAGATGTGGTAATGCATTTGGTTTGGATGTTGCAAGATTTAAAGAAAATAGTGTTCCTAATATTTTATCACCAATTAATGAATTTAAAATGGAATTTTGGTTTTTATCACAAAGTTATGTTGGGAATAATTTTGAAGAATTAAGTATTAATTGGGATAATCATTTAAAAATAATTGCTTCATATGATAGAATATTAAATCAATATTCAATTAAATGTTATGGATTAAATTCAGAAGATAATGAAGCTTCATTTTCTTATAATTTAAATATTGATAATAATAATAAATGGAGATATGTAGTTTGTGGTGTAAATATTCAAAAAAATGAAATGTATACAACTGATTTAGATAGACAAAATCAAGGACCAAATTATAGAAAAAGTTTAATAACAATTAATATTCCATCAAATGATTTAACTACATTAACGATAAAAGAATCTTCCCCAACAAATTTCGGTGTAACATACATAAAAGAATTAAGATTATGGGATTGTTATGATTGTTCATCAGATAAAGCATTTGTAATATATAATAAAGATGATGATTTTTTTAAAAATGTAATACACTATTTCAAATTTGAAGACCCAGAAGGATTACTTAAAGATTATAAAAATTATGAAAATGGAGATGATAATATTAAAGTTCAATTTGAAACTAAAGATGATTTTACTGGATATGGTTTATTAAATCCAATTCCAGATATACCAAATTGTAATGAAAAAGGAATTTTATATTATTCAATAAAACTTTCTAAAGGATGTGATACAATGATTAATTTCAATGTGTTGAAAAATGATATTATTTTTGATAATATTCCTTCATCTAGAGCAAATAGATATACTATAGATTTTTGGTTTTTTATTGAAAATGCTGATGATTTTACTAAAGGTTTAAATGTTATTTATCAAGATCATATTACTATTTCTACTTATGCTAAAAATAAAAATGAAAATGATTTAATTGTTTATTGTTTTCCTCAAAGTTATAGAAATGATTTATTTAATGTTTTTGGTGATAATATTTTAAATAGGTTTAATGTTGCTCAAAATAAAGTTAGTTATACTTATGTTGATGGTTATTCTAAATGGAATTATGTTAGATGTGGATATTCATATGATTTACAAAAATTTTATATTAATGATAAACCTGTATTAGATGTTCAAGGAGAGATTTTTTATTCTAATCCTGAATTGAAAAAAAATGAAAAAAGTTTTAAAATGTTTATGAATAATTTATCAAAATTAATAATTAATATATCAAAACAAAACTTTGTTAGAATATTTTTCCAAACAATAAATATATACCGTGATTACATTCCCCCAAATATTGAAACAAAATATATAAAAATGAAAGAATATATAATATCAATAACAAACAATTCCTATTACCCATTATTATTTGCAGTAGATTTCCCAAATGATTATAATATAATTAATGACTCATTAAAATATTATATTACAGATTATGAATATATACCAAAGACAAATCAAATACTTGAGAAATTTTTATTAGATATAAATGATTATTCATATCCAAATTATCCTTATTATGAACCATTTCTACAATGTGGAATTGGGAAAATTTATAAAGTAGATTCAAATAATATTCCATATTGTGATTTTATTATAAATCCACCTAATTGTAATTCTTATAATGTATTTTGTTTAGATAATAATAAATTTTTCTGGTGTGATAAAAATAGTTATTTAGATATTAATAATTATCAATGTAATAGTAATTGCCCTGAAGGTTATACTAGACCAAGTGATGTTATTAAAGGTTATGGTATGTGTTATATTAAAGCAAGTGATATGCATTATTTGAATTATCCTAAAAATAATGAAGATTTAATAATGGGAAATTATGAAAATAATTTCCAATGTGAAGATGGTTATACTTTAGTTAATTATCATTGTGTGAAAAATTCTTCAAATTCTGCTCTTTATTTTAATAATAAATATCATTTTTCTAATACAATTGCATATTTTAATAGATTATTAATTAAAAATTATTATGTTGACTTCTGGATAATGTTAGATATGACTGAAACTTATCGTTATTCAAATGAAAATTTAAATATTGATGAAAACAGATATCAATTATTTATAGCATTCCCTCATTTCATAAGTCGATATAAAAACTATATTCAATATTCAAATAATTATATAAAAAAATATACAAATATAACAACATTAGATAAATTATTATATAAATGGAATCATTTTATAATTGAAAATTATGAAATTGAAGGTCCTACTTTAATAACAACATTTAAATATATTAACATATATTTAAATAATGATAATATTCATCCAATAATGTCTCTTAAAGTAAATAATAATAATGATTTTTCATTATGTCAAATAGCATTTTGTAATGGAAAAAATGATAAATGGACAAACTGCTTTTTAGGATTAGATTCACAAAGATATAAATTATATCCAAATTTAATATGGGAAGACGCTTTTTATAAACAAATTTCAATATGGAATGCAGAATCAACAGTAATATCAACAATAAATAATTTTAATTCAAATTCTCAATTAACCACAAATATAATTGCATATTACCCATTTAGTGTAGACACAATTAAAAATGGAAAAATAGAATCAAAAATTTTATATAAAGGAAATAATTTAGATTTTATATTCTTATATAATAATGAAATTGAATATGATCATTCGTCTCAAATTAATTGGGTAAATAATTTTGATATTACATTAGAAAATAAATACATTCAATCAATTGATAATAGTAATTACATAAATAAAGATGAAACACCATATTTTAGTTTAAATACAAATTCATATATTACAAATGAATGTAATTACCCATGTAAAAAATGTTTTGGGGAAGGAAGTCAAAATTGTATTAGTTGTATAAGTGGTTATATATTAGAAGGAAATAAATGTGTTGGTTTAACTAAATATTATTTTAATACTCCTGTTGAAAATGGTTCTATAGAACCTATTGAATTTAATTTTGATTTTTCGAATTTTAATGAAGTTACTTTCATGGTTTATATTAAATTTTTAGGTATTGTTAGTATTGAAAGTGGAATTATTCCTTTGATTTATTTCTATAATAAAGATAATTATTTAGGTTGGGATATTGATAATAATTATTTTGTTGTTAATTATAAAGTCAATAATGAAGAGAAAACATTATTCAAAGCTAAAAATAGTAAAAATTCAATTGGAAAATGGACATTTTTTTCAATATCAATTTATTTATCAAATTATGAAGGAATTTTCCCAAATATGATTCAATTAATGATAGATAATATTTCAATTAAATCTGAATTAGAATTAATAGAACTTGGAAAAACTAGAATTAATTTTAATAAAATCTCAATAACAAATATTGTAAATGCATTATATTATGATTTAAGAATATATAATAAATTTTTCATAGGGGCTTATTCATTAGGACAACAATATGATATTTCAGTAGAACCTCATTTAACATATTTACAAAAAAGATATTTATTAACATCAACAACATCAGATTCAAATTGTTTATTATCATCAGAAGTTAATATTAATTTAGGAAGTAATTCTTATTGTTTTGGAGATGTAAATATGTATGATGATACTAATTATGAATGTAATGGTGATTCAAGAGATAAATTTAGATTAATAAATTCTATTACTCAAATTAATAATTGTGAATATTGTGATTCTTATTGTATTAGTAAATGTTATGATAAAGATAAAAAAGGTTGTTTATGTACATATGATAGTCAAATATATTTATTAAGATATAATAATTCTGCTAATATTGATGAAGGTGAAAAAATTTTTTATTGTCAAAAACCTGAAATTTTAAATCTAAATGAATTTAATAATATTAAATTAGATAATATTGAAATAGGAAGTTCAACTTCATATATGGTTGATTTTTGGGTTTATATTTATTCATATATTGATAATAATAATTTTAGAGGAGGTTCTATTGAATGGACTCATTTTATAAAAGTTGATATTTATACAAAACCTGATGATAATAATTATTTAGATATTATATGTTATCCTTATTCAGATGAATTAAATAATGGAATTAAAGAAAATTCAATTCATAAATTCAATGAATGGGTTTATATTCAATGTATTGTTGATAAAGAAAATTTATTAATAACATTAAATGATCAATCAGAAAGTCTTAATTCAAATACAGTAAAGGAATTAAATAATAAACAACCTAAAACAGATAAAACAACATTAATATTAAAAGATTATAGCCAACATCAACCATATGGAATATTCCTTATAAGACAAATAAGATTATGGAATACAAAATCAATTATATTTTACGACATTTCTCATATAAATTTAGAAGCAGATTCAACTAATGCAAATATAGTTCATTTCTTTAAAAATATATATGAAGAAAATGATAGGAAATACATTTATGATATTAAAACTAATATTAAAACAATATTAAATAATTCATTAATTGATCCATATCCATATTCATATATTTCAGAAAAGTATATTGATTTAATATTTTGTGATGAAGGAAAATCATACAAAAAAAATGAAATAACAAATTTATATGAATGTACACAATATACATCAGAGGATATTTTAAACACAATAACTAAAGATAAATCAATAATGAGTCCTTCAGATTTATTAGCAAAAATAAATGTAATATTTGATTTGGTAATTAATAACTATGAAAATCCATTTGATTCTGATGAAGAAATTAAAACTAAAATATCAACTAATGAAAATGGAGAATATAAATTTTTTGATGCTGAAATTCCATATGAATATTGTTCCAATCATGGTGAAATTACTATAATTGATCATACTCCAGTTTGTTATTGTATTGGTGATTATTCTGGTAAATATTGTCAACTTTCAATTTTTGATATGAGAAATATAAATTCTGTTTATTCATTATTTTTAGATAAAATAAAACAAACTTATTCAAATTATAATAAAAATACTGATGGAATGAAAAAAATAGTTTCATCTATAAAAAGTTTTATTGATGGCTTTGAGTATTCTTCAAAAGATGATTCAATCATAAAAGAATTAATTGATTGGTTATCTTCAATTATATATAATATTCAGGAATGTGATGAAGAATTCATTCAAATAATTGATAAATTATATCAAAATAATTTTGATCTTATTAATAATTATAAATTGATAAATATGAAGAAAGGAAAAGGTTCAAAAAGAAATGCAGAATTGACAAAAAATGAAGAAAATACAGTAAGTGAACTCACAGATTCATTAAAAAATATGCTTGAATATTTAACTTCTTTATGTTTTCAAAATATAAAAAATAATATATGGAGTTTTAAATCAGAAAATGCTTATTTTGATTTAATTCAAGTTAAAAATAATTTTGATATTGACTCATATTTAAAAAATAAAAAAGAAAAAGAACATCTTCCATATTTTCAAATAGGAAATTGTTTAAATGATATTAAAAAATCAACATCAGAAACAATAAATATTCAATTTGTAACTTGGTTAAATCCACCATATTATTGGAATAGTAATTTATATTGGAATTATACATCACATTACATTGAAATTAAATTATATAATAATGAATTAAAAGAAATTACAAATATTAATCAATGTAGTAAAGATAATAATATTGAATTTTATTTTACTTTAAATAATCCAGATATAGTAGAAATGCTTAATGAAAATAGATGGCATTTTTATAAAGAAAATATGTTTAATTCAGAACATGAAATGTTTACTTATCCAAAATTTATTGATAAAAAAGGAAATATTGATGATACTACTAGAGAAGAGAGAATTAATAAATATTATTTTGAATATATATTAGAATTTGATTATTTAGATAAATCTAATTTAAGTTATAATAAAGATGGTTTATCTTATGAAAATATTACTGATAATTATTATTTGAAATGCTCTTCTAATCATTTAAGTGAATTTATGTTAAATTATGTTTTTAATCCTTATCCTAGTTATGAAAAAGGAAGACTATATTTCTTATCAAATATTAATATATATAAAAATATTTTGAATTATAAAAGGAATATTGGTTTTTATTTACTAATTTTTATTGTGTTTATTTATTTATTCAATTTAATTTATTGTATTATTCAAAATAAAAAAAAATTAACTGCTTTTGGAAATAAAAGATATAAATTTATTAATTTATTCTTATTAATTTATGTTTATCCATATGGGAATAATGAAAAAGAATATATGGTAAATAAGAAAACGGGGAAAAAAATATATAATGAAGATTATGATATAGAAATTATACATGAAAAAAATATATTGTATAATCAAGATGTATTAAGTATAAATAAAAAAGTAAAAAAAAGAAAAAACAATAAAAAGAAACGAAATACAATAGTAATAAATAAAAATAATAATAATAATTTAGGAAATGTAAAAAGTAAAAAAATATATACAAATTTTTTCAATCAAATTATCCAAGATGATAATGACTCAGAAAATACTGATAAAATACCTCAAAGTAGTGAATTAGAATCAAATAGATCTTTTGATACAAAATTTGGGAAAAAATCATCAAATGAATATATTGAAAATAAAAGTAATAATGAAAGAGAAGAACAAGAAAGTCAATATAATAAAAATTTAAGTTCACAAAGAGAACAATTATATATGAATAAAGAAGAATTGGAAAAAAATAAAAAAGACTTTATTCATAATTTACATATTTCAAATGAAAATCAAAGATTAATGCAATATTTAAATATGAAAATGTCACCATTTCAATTTTTTAAAATTAATTGTTTTAATAGAAATATTTTTAGTAATACTTGGAAAAGTAATGCAACATATGGAGCTAAAGTTAAAGCACTTTATCTTCCTTTATATTTACAATTAATGCTTTTTATGAATTCATTTATTTATATTTTTGAAAAAGAAGAAATGGGAATAAAAAAATATTTAAATGTACATTTTTCTAAATTTTTTTTATTTTCTATTGTTCCTATTATATTCACTAATATTTATTTTTATCTAAAAGGAATATGTTATAATATTGATAATGGGGAAATTCGAAATTTATTAAATGATTTTCAAAATGATAAAAGTAAATTTGATCCTCAATATAGATTAATATTAAAAAAGATTAAAATTATTTCATATTTTGAAACTTTATTTTTTTTCGGTTTTTTTATTTTAAATTTTTTTTTTACAATAGGATTATGTTGTGTTTATAAAAAACAAGGAAAAATAATGTTTGTTAGTTTTTGTTCAGGAATTTTTATTGATTTTATTCTAGATCTTATTATTGAATTAATGATAATGATATTATATATTTTTAGGAAATATTCAACTTTTGGAATTATTTTAGATAAATTAAATAGATTAAGAAGTTTAAAAATGATTTCTCCTTAATATTATATTTGAATTAATATTAAT
>JAJJLH010002412.1:0-22733 GCA_023806865.1 Isotricha sp. YL-2021a | reverse complement strand
CTATCAATACAACCTGTAAAAGTAGGTTTATATTTATCTCTATAATCATACATTGCTTGATAAAGAGAATATTGATCTTTATAAGGATGATCTTCATATTCTTCTAGAGAAGCATTTAAATATACAATTCCTTTTTTTTCATTACATGCTTTAATAATATCAAGTGATTCTGAACAACCAAAAAAATCTAAAACAATATCATTATCGTATATTATTTTAGAAACTTCACTTTGTAATTTTCCATATTCAAATTCTTTTTCTAAACGAGATACTTTTAAATTACCAAAAATTGAAAGTTCTGTATCAAAAATACGACGACGATCAATTAATGTAAATGATTCTATTGGAAGATTTTTTAATATTAATGGTACTGCTGCTTTGGCTACTCCACCAAAACCAAAAATTAAACATCGTCTTGGGTCTATTTTTATTATAGAATTTGACATTTTTTTTATTTTGATTACAGTGTTTATAATTAAAATAAAAATCTTTTTGGGATTATATTTCAAAATTATGGAAAAAATTATTTATGGGGATTTTAATTTTGTTCATTTTATTATGTTTTTCTTTTTTAATGTATATGGGAGACATGATTGATATTTACTTATTTTATTATTTATTTTTTTATTGTAATTTTATGCGTTGTAATTTTTATTAGTATATTTAAATTGAATTGTTAAATATTAAAAATTTTAAAGAAGTTACTTTGATATAGGGATTTATTATTGTGTAATTTTTATTCATATTGTTATTTTTTCATCAAATATTAAATAAAATTATATTGGAAAATTTAATATAAAATAATTTTTATAATATCACAATAAATTTTTTTCAAAATAATCTGAATTAAAACATAAAGAATAATAATATTAGGAAATAAAATTGAAATAATATATTAACTTTGGAAAAATAATCATTTTTGTTAAAAGAAATTTTTAAAAAATAACTAAAAAAATTAAATGAAAAAAGAAATAGATGAGATAAAATCATTTGAAGCAAAAGAAACATATTCAAATTTTTCTAAAACTCATCATAATATATTTAAAACTACAGGTGTAGAATCATTAATAAAAAAATATGAGGAAGAAGAAAATATAAGAAAAAATAGGAAACTTATAAAAAAACTAACAGTTTCTGAATATTTAGATCAATTATGTAAAGAAAAAGATATAAGTTTTTATAAAAGAAATATTCAAAATACAAAAAATGTAAATTCTTTCATTACTAAATTTATAAAAAATTATCATAATGAAGAAATAGATATTTTTTCTAAACATTATTCTCCTCAACATTATATAAAACAAAATTTAATAAATGTAAAAGAAAAAAATAAACAACAAAAAGAAAAATCTAAATCATTATTACAAAAAATAAAAAAAAATTATCAATTTCCTCCTTTAGGTAAATATAATATTAATGATAATATAATAAGAAAACATACTCCTGCTTATAGCTTTTCAAATACAATTTATGATAAAAAAAAATTTAAATCAATTTCTCCAAAAAGAAATAATAGTAATAAAAAAAAGAATATTTTCAAAAGAGTAAATTTATCAAATTGTGAAAAAGAAAGTGAAAAATTGAAAGAAATTAAAGATAATATAATTAAAATAAAGATTAATTTTAAACCAATAAAAAATAAAATAAGAAAAATTCAAAGTGAAATTGATATTAATAAAGAAGAAAATACTATTTTTAAAACAATTATAAAAATTAGAAATGCAAGGAATAAAAAATTGAAGAAGAGTTTAAATTTTAATACAATTACAACTAATATTAATAAAAATAATAAAATTAGTAGTGATGTTTTTTTAAAAAAAATTCATTTAATTGATAAGAAAAAAATAAATATTAAACCATATAAAATTAAAAAAATTACATTTCATTCTAATATTTTAAGTGGATGTCAAACAGCATCAAATTCTATTAAAAATTCAAAAGGAAGTTTTTGTTTAAGCCCATTTAGTTTTCAATTTAGTACAATTGATAATAATTAACTAATTTTTTTATATATATTTATTTATTTTTTGATTAAATAAATAATAATATTGATATGTTAAATAATCAAAATATAAATTAAGAAAAAAATATATATGAGAAAAATTTAATTCTTCTGCAGAATATCCTATAAATATAAATAATAATATAAAATAAATTATTATAACGCAAATAAAATTTAAAATTAAATAAATCTTTTTAAACCCCAAAAATAAAATAAATATAAAAAAAAATTTATTTTTTTACAAGATCATAATCCATATCTTCCCTTTTACCAATTAACTCATCCCACTTACTGGAAATTTCAAACTTCAAATCACAATCATAAATAGTACCCAAATACGGTTTCGCAATTTCCATAATTTTCTCAGAATCAAAATCATGAGGCATACACAATCCCATATTAGGATTCCTAACTCCCATAACTAAATGAGAAACAACTCCAGCAGCAACTTGTAAAGTAGTAGGATTAGAAATGCATCCAACATCCCTTGATTCTTCACATGTTACAATAGAACCATACCATCTTGATGGAATATCCTTCCTTGATGAAATTAAAGTAGCTCCCATAGTTTCTTTACCTTTTAAAGGTCCACCTGTTGTTTCATCAATAACAACTTTTGGTAATTTTTCCCAACCTTCTTTTTCCATATCTTGTCTTGGTAATCTTGAAGGATGATATACGAATGCTACTGTTGGTACATGTGTTGAATTTGAAAATATTTTAGATATTTCAAGTGTTTCTGGATGTCTTACACATTTACCAGTAAAGATATTAAAGGGTGATGCTGTTTTTAAATATATTGGATATGGTGTTATTACACTTAATGGAATACTACCTTCTATTTCTATGTAACCTTCTCTTGTTAATGATTCTTTATCATGTGTTCCTTTTGATACTTCTGATGGTAAATTCCATTCTTCATGAAATGATATAGGACACCATGAATTAGTAACTTTACCTTCAAATTTTTTAGGATCATTTGGTTCAATATCTTCTATTTCAGATATGTGAATAGTATCAATTTTCATTTGCTCTACTAAACCAGGTAAATCATCTTTATCTAATAATTCTTTTATTTTATCAGCATCTGGAACTTTCCTTTCAATAGCACCTTTTGCCATATTTCTAATACCAAGAATACAAAAATGTGTTATCATACCAGGATTAGCACCACTATCAATACAACCTGTAAAAGTAGGTTTATATTTATCTCTATAATCATACATTGCTTGATAAAGAGAATATTGATCTTTATAAGGATGATCTTCATATTCTTCTAGAGAAGCATTTAAATATACAATTCCTTTTTTTTCATTACATGCTTTAATAATATCAAGTGATTCTGAACAACCAAAAAAATCTAAAACAATATCATTATCGTATATTATTTTAGAAACTTCACTTTGTAATTTTCCATATTCAAATTCTTTTTCTAAACGAGATACTTTTAAATTACCAAAAATTGAAAGTTCTGTATCAAAAATACGACGACGATCAATTAATGTAAATGATTCTATTGGAAGATTTTTTAATATTAATGGTACTGCTGCTTTGGCTACTCCACCAAAACCAAAAATTAAACATCGTCTTGGTTCTATTTTTATTATAGAATTTGACATTTTTTTTATTTTGATTACAGTGTTTATAATTAAAATAAAAATCTTTTTGGGATTATATTTCAAAATTATGGAAAAAATTATTTATGGGGATTTTAATTTTGTTCATTTTATTATGTTTTTCTTTTTTAATGTATATGGGAGACATGATTGATATTTACTTATTTTATTATTTATTTTTTTATTGTAATTTTATGCGTTGTAATTTTTATTAGTTTATTTAAATTGAATTGTTAAATATTAAAAATTTTAAAGAAGTTACTTTGATATAGGGATTTATTATTGTGTAATTTTTATTCATATTGTTATTTTTTCATCAAATATTAAATAAAATTATATTGGAAAATTTAATATAAAATAATTTTTATAATATCACAATAAATTTTTTTCAAAATAATCTGAATTAAAACATAAAGAATAATAATATTAGGAAATAAAATTGAAATAATATATTAACTTTGGAAAAATAATCATTTTTGTTAAAAGAATTTTTAAAAAAATGAATTTTGTTTTATTTTAATATTTAATAAAACGTCTTAATCATTACTCTTGTACATAAAAATTTAAAATTATAAAAATTTCAATATTATAAAAAAATATAATTTATTAATTAAAATCTTTGTTACGAAATAAAAAAAATTATGAAAAATTTAAAAATCATAAATTTATTTACTAAATAAATACATCAAATAAACAAAAATCCATAAAAATCCCATTATTAAATAAATCCATTTATTAAATTAAAAAAAAAACAAAAACAAAAACTCAAAAAAAAAAATTCACAAGAATAAATTAATCCATTATTTTTTCTTTAAATTCAGCATCTTCAAAAGAAGACTCAATAGAAAAAGATCTTTTTGGGATTTTTTCTAATTTTTTTAAATCTTTTTCTTCTTAATAAAACACTACTACATTTATCATATTCTTTAATAATAATATTTTTAGAAAAATTAGAATCATAAACAAATTTTCCTTTTTCTTCACATACTCTTGCAGAATGTCCAAATTCACCACATTTAAAACATCTTTCACTTTCACTTCTTGGAATTGCTAATTCTACATAAATTTTATATCCATGAAAAAAATATCCATTAAAATTTCTTATTGCATTTTGTGTACTTTGAATTGTTGAATATTCTATGAAGGCATATCTATTTTTTAATGTTATATTTTCTATTTTTCCACATTTTGAAAATAAATTTCCTAATTCATCTTCTTTTATTTTTGGTGGGAGGTCATGAACAAATATTCTTGTGTTATTCATTTTGAGATTAATTTTTATTTTTTTTTTTATTAATATTTATTTTTATTTATTTTCTTTTTATTTAATTTATTTATTAATTTTATATTGATTTTTTTTGAAATATTTTAATAAAAAGACTATTATTTATAATAAAGAAAATGATATTTTTATTTTTTATTTTTTTTTTTGTAAATTTTTTAATTTATTATTATTTTAATATCAATAAAATATATTTACATAAAATTACTATTTGAATTTATATATTAATCTTTTTAAATCATTTTCTAATAATTAAAAAAGTATGCAAGATTCACATTTACAAATTTCATTATTCTTTATATTTCCTTTAATTTCATTATCATCTTTTCCATTTTTTTCATTTTTATGAATATAAACTTTATCTTTATTATTAATTACAAAAACTGTTTTTAATGGTTGATTATTTTCATCAAATGCAAAATGCACAGATTTATGTTCATGTTCAATTTCATCATTATTTAAACTATTTTTTTTTAAAATTGATTTTGTTTTTTTTATATTTGGTTCTAATTCTCTATCTGTAGATATAAATAATTCATTATTAGTTTTTAAATTAGAAATATTTGGATTAAATGTATTTTTTTTCAAAATTGAATTATTTTTTAAATGAGTTTCATCAGGAGAATTAAAAATTGATTGATTTCTATTTCTTCTTATTGGTGAATATTCATTAAATTCATTTTTATCTTTTATTTTTAATTCAGGAAGTTTTGTATAATGTTTATGATGTGAATTATTATTATTTTTATTTTTATTTGATGGAATTGACATTTTTAAAAATTATTATTATTTAATTCAAATAATGTATAAGATTATTTTTAATTTCTAATAATAAATAAAGAAAATGAAAAAAATTATATTATTATATATAAAAATATATTACCAAGATATAATATAAAAAAATAATGTTTCTTTTCAGAAATTTAAAACAAAGAAATTCATTCAATAATAGATATAATAAATTAGATTCTTTATATTTTAATTTTATTGATAAAGTAAAACTTAATATAACAAAAGGAGTTAAAATGGATTCAATGGGAAGAAGATATATGTTTAAAGACGAGGATGATGAGGATAATAATAATTATAATTATGAAAATCAAAATCAAATAATTCAATCACAATATTCTAATCCTTTTAATAAAAATAAAATTATTGAAGAAAAAGAACAAATAAATAAAAAAAAAATTTTGGAAAATTTTACAAATTTTAATGAAGAAATTTTAAACATGATACTTAAAGAACAACACAAAATAAATACAATGGAATTAAATGAAATTTATCGAGTTCAAAAACATAATCAAATAATGAGTAGTTTAATGAATGAAAATGTGAAAAAAAAACAAATGTTAAAAGAATTAGAATTAGAAAATAAAAATAAACAATTAAATGATTCTTCAAAGAAAATTAAATATGTTATTTTACCTAGAAATTATTATAAAAAAAAAATATTAAATGAATTAAAAAATAAAAATAAAAAATTAAGTGAAAGTCTAGAATTAATTAAAATTAATCATTCACAATCAATGAATTTATTATATAAAAAATTAGATAAAGCAATTGAAGAAAATGAAAGAATTAAATATGAAAAAAATAAATTGAGATTTGAAATTGATAGTCTGAGGAATGAAATATATAAAATTAAAGAAAATATTAATGATATCAGTTTACCAATTCTTAGAACTTCAAGACTTATTAATCAAAATGATACTTATCAAAAAATTAATAATGATGATGAAAATTGGTTAAAAAAAATAATAAAAAGAGATAATTATTTATTAAAAAAATATGATGAAATGAATTCATAATATGAATATTTTGGATTTTTAGATCAATAAATATTTTATAAACTTTAATGAGTATATTTTATTTATTTTGTATATATAGTAAATAAATTAATTTACTTCTTTTAAATTAAGAAGTTAAAGGGAAAAATTATTATTATTAAATATTGATATAATTAATAAATAGTGTTAGTAAATTATTATTATTTATAAAAAATATAAAGAAAAATATGAAATATAATTTCCTAATATAAAAAAATTAATGAATATTTATATTTATTTAAATTCAAAAAAATATATTTTCATTATAAAGTTATTTGAAAACATTTTACCAAAATCTTCTAATAGCTTCAATATCATTTTCCAAATTTTTAATTTCATTCCTTTTAGCAGGGGCAATTTCAGTTTTATAATAAATAAAACCATCTTTATAAATACCATAACATTCTTTTAATCCAAAACTACCTTTTTTAAACAAGATCAAATCACCATTTTTAATTTCATCAAAAGAAATTTTTTTCCCTTTTTCAAGCATATCATTATATTTATAGGGGATATTATATAAATTACTTCTATGATGACATTCAATAATATAAGGTTGAATTCCATATATACAAAGAGTATCACTTTTCCAAAAACTATCACAATCATATCCTTTATATGCATAACTTGCAACTTCTTCTCCTTTGCAATCTGAATTTTTATTATTACTATAACAATCTATAAATTTTTTTTGAAATTCTTTTTGAAATGAATATGTTATTAAAAATATGAAAATTATTATTTTTCCAGTTGTTATCATTAATATAAATATATTTGTTTTAATTAATTGGATTTATATACTTCAATTTTATTAAATTGCTTTTTTTTGATGACGTAATTTTTTGTTTTTATTAAATAATGTTAAAATTATATAATATTTGTTATTATAATTTATATTTTTTTAATTTTATTTCCAAATAAATAATAATCATATATTAGTTTTTATTTAATAATTATTATTATTATTAAAATAGTAAACATTAAAAAAATTTTTAATATAAAAATAAGATACAATTAAAAATAAACTAATACTTACTTTCTTTCTGAATTTAAACTTAATGTAATTTTCCTTTTTTTATCATTATATTGTTTAATACCACTTAATTCTTTTAACAAAGAATTTTTTTTACCAGAAGTTCCTATTTGAAAATAATTAATTGATTTTTTTAATATTTTTGGTGATTTTATTTTAAATAATTTATCTATATTCATTACTTCATTTGATTTTTCTATTTCTGGATTTACTAAAAAATAATTGCTATTATTAATATTTTTAATTTTTTTTCCAAAGATTAATTTAGTAATAAGATCATCTTTAGTTTTTGTTTTAATATTTTTTTCTATTTCACTCATACCAATATCAAATATTTTTTTCCTAATATTATTTTCTAAATTTCTACTTGAATTTACTTTTATAGAATTATTAGATGAATTAAGTGTATAAAAATTTCTTTGATAAATTTTAATTTTTGATCTATGATTTATATGAACATTAGGTGTTAAATTAATAGAATTTGAAGAAGAAACAGGAGGTAAACTTTTTCTATTCATTTTAATTTTACTTAAACTAAAAATATCAATTTTTTTCTCATTTTCTGTTTCTTTATTTGGAAATGATGATAATTCAAATTTATTAAATACTGTTTTATATGTTTGTAATTTATTATATTTTTTATCAAAATTATCATTATTTTTAAGTTCTTTTTCTTTATTTTTTTCTTCCCAAAAAACTATATTTTCACTATCTTTTCTAAATTCTCCAGATAAAGAATTTTTATTTGAATATTTAATCCCTTGAAATCTTTGTATCATTACAATTTTTTTATCAATTTCCAATTTTTTATAATTATCAAATACTTTTTTATAATATTTAAACATATTTTTCAAAATAGTTATATTAATAGCAAAAAAAGATGCTTTTTTACTTACACAAATAGCACTACAAAAAAATTTATTATTATATAATAAATCATTCATCCCTAAAATATCACCATTTCTTGCATAAGTTAAAGTAATATCAATTTCTTTTCCAACATCAGCATAATCAATTTTTTCTAATTTAAAATTACCTAATTGAGATATTATTAAATTAACTTTTTTATGTGTTAAATTATGAGTAATTATTTTAAATTCCCCTTCTTGTAAAAAATATATTTCATCTCTATTTTGTCCTTGTTTAAATAAATATTCCCCATTAACAATTTTTTTATTAATAAAATAATTCCAATAATTTTGTGTAAATACAAAAATAGAAATTGGATTAAATAAATGTGATTTATAAATAAAATCAATATCTTTTTTTTTATTAATTTCTTGAATATCTTTCAAACATTTTTTATAAGAATTAGAACTTAAAGTTCCAAAAATTGAATTTTCTTTAACAAAAATTGAAGCAGTTCTTTGTTGATTATCATTAATTAAAGCAGTTTCTCCAAAAGAACTTCCTTGAGGTAAATCAGTAACTTTAAAATAACCAATAATTTTAACTTCATTAGAATTATATTTTTCAATAAAAATATCCTCAGCATTAATTTCTTTAATATATTTTTCAATTGTAAATTCATCTTCATTTTCATCTTCTTCTTCATCATTTAATTCTAAAATTAAATCACCTTTTTTTTTTTTATTTTTTTCTTTTTCAATTTCTTTTTCAACAGTTTCAATTTTAATATCAGAATAAGTTCCAGCATTATTATAAAAAGTTCTTTCAAATAAATTTTTTTCATTATATTTATATAACATTTTTAAATGTTCTAAATATTGTCTTCTAGTCATTTTAATAGTAATATTTTTTGGTACTAAAACACTTACACTTCCAGTTAAAATAATATAAAAATTTTTTCCATAATCACCTACTCTCATAACAAAAGAATTTTTTGTATATTCTTCACATTCTAAATCATAACTTATTTTTTTTAATATTGGAATTGGATTATAATCTTCTGGTTGTCCTTCTAATATTAATTGCATGAAATTATTTAATGTTTTTAATAAACTTGATAATACATATATATCAGTTTCATCTCTTTGAATTTTTGATAATATCATTTTTATTATTGTTAATGTTTCTTGTTGATGAAATAATGTTTCTATTGATAAATTTTGATTTTCTTTTTCTTTTAATAAATCTGCTAATGCTTTTATTGTTTTATCATTATTTGCTTTTATTGAATTGTTTATTATTTTTATTTGAGATTTACGAAATATTTTTTTCATTTGTTTTTTTAATTTTTTTATTTTTATTATAATAATTAATTTTTAATATTTTTTTACCAATTTAATCATTTTTTTTAATATTTTTTTATATATTCTTTAATAAATTAATAATATCTTCACCACTTTTCCAAACTTTAAAAATGCATTTAGTTTTAATTTTTTCATCAGGATTATTAATTCTTTGAATTAATCTATGTCCATCTCTTGCAAAAACCATATCATTTTCACATAAATCTTTAGCTAAACAAATATCATTTCCACCATCACAAATAAAAATAATATTTTTAAAAGAGTCTCTTCCTTTTAATTCTAAAAAATCTTTTAAATCTTGACTTTTACATTGACTAGGATTACAATTAGGACAATTATATTGTCTTCTATTAGTAATTTTTAATAAATTATCATTTGTTTCTTCTGAATTAAGACAATAAATTTCATTTACACAATCTTTAAAATTATGATATTTCAATAAATAATTTATTTGATAAGTAAATCCACCTGATATGATTATTATATAATATTTATTTAAATTTTGTTTTAAATATTCAAATAAAGTTTTCATTCCTGGTGATAAAGGACATTTTTCTGTTGCTTCATCTAAATCTTTTTTATTTTTTTTATTTTCTTTTAATTTTTCTATAAAATATGTAAAAAGATTTTCCCAAGTCATATGACTTGCTAATTTTAAAACATTTTCTTTTTCTTCTTTTGATATTAAATATTCTGTTGAAAATAATAATGAATTTGGATCTGTTACAGTTTCATCAATATCAAATATTATTAAATCTTTTTTATCGACCATTACTTATATATTGAATGAATAAATAAAAATAAAAAAAATATTTTGTATATAATATTTAAAATATTAATAAATTTTATACTATTCTTTCATATTTTTCATCTTTTGGTATTAAACTAATTCCTTCTGTATTATTTTCTTCTTCTTTCTTCTTTTTAATATAAAATACAATTATAAGAATAATAAAAATTAATAAAACTACTACTGTAATAATAAAAATAACCATCATAATTCTTTTTGTATTATCATTTTCAAAATAATATTCAATAGAATCATATTCATCAAATTCAAATTTACATAAATAATAATAAACTTCATTTTTTTTTGGTTGTTTACCACTTTTTCTATAAGGATTACTTATATTTATAGTATTATTATTTCCAATTAAATCTTGACTTGCATAACCAAAATCATGAGCAAAATAAGGATAAATTCCTTTTCCCATATAGCCTTCTTTAATCTTACTAGTTATATTTGTAAAATTAGATTTAATTATTCCTTTTACTGTTTGTTTTTTATCAGGTGGAAATACAAATACTAAATATTTACCTGTTTTATTTTTATCTTTAATGAATTTTGTGGTTTTATTTAAAATATATTCTGAACCATAATTTGGATTTGGAAGTAATTTTATTATATTATCTCCTTCAATGACTTTGATTGTAAAATTATTTTGAGATTTGACTATTTGATATATATTATTTTTATTTATAGTTAATGTTTTATTATCAAAAAGTAATTTTAATTCTTGTTTAGGTTGATTATCATCTATTTCAATTTCAACAATCATATCATTACTCCTAACTATAAATTCTTCATTTTTATTAGCATAAGTTATATAATTTTGTGGTATTATATTAAATGCATTAAATATTATTTTAAAAGGAAAAAATAATTTTAATTCTGAATCATATTTTGGTTTAATATGAAGATATTGAATATTATTTGATATTTCTTTATAATAGTTTAATATAATTTCATCACTTTGTTTCATATTATAAATATTTTCTAAAGAAAAATCATTTTCTTTATTTGTATAATATTCTACTTCACCATATAAAATATATGGATATAACATTATTGGAATTGATATATAATCAGAATAAAATAAAAAATAATAATTTTCATCTTTTTTCATTTTTCTATTTTTAATTTGAAAATTAAGAGAATGATTAATTATTTCAATTGATCTTGAATTTGAAGTAATTTCATAATATTCAAATATAAAATCATTTTCTCCATATAGAAAAATAAAATAATCATCATATTTTGAATCTGATTTTACTTCAATTATTCTTTCCATTTGTTGAGATTTATAAACTTTATCTGTTTTAATTTTATTAAAAAAATACATTGAATCTTCATGACTGGCATATAATAAAACAGAAATATTTTTATCTTCTAATTTTTTATTTGGAATTTGATAAAAATATGCTTTTCTTTTTTCAATTTTTTCCTTTTTATTTTTTTCCAACTTTTGGATTTTAGATAATAATTTAAATTCATTTTCACCTTTTGAAATAAAAGTTATATACATTTGTGTTTCTTCAATTGTTTTTTTTTCACAAGGAAGAATTGTATATTTATTATTTATTTTTTTTATTGTTCTCGTTTTTTCAGTCATATTATTATCATAAGTTATTATTCTTAAGGGATCAATTATTCCATATATATATAAATAAAATGTTTCATTTATTTTTTTATCTGCAAGATTAATCGTTAATATTTGATTCAAATTTCTAAAAGAATAAAAACTTTTAATAATTCCTTCCTCTTTTAATTCATTCAATTGTTCATTAAAAGAAATAATAATATAATTATCTAAATCATATTTATTAATTGTATAATTCACAATATATTCTTTATTTTCAGGTAAAATAATAGAAGAAACAAAATCAGTTCCATTATAAATTAGTTTTTTAGTTTTACTATCTTCAAAAATCTCAATATAATTATTCTGTCCAAATTCATAAGTTAGATTTAATTGTTTATTATTTTTTGGAATTTTAAAACACACAGAATTTTCAGAATAATTACCAAAAAAATATAAAAGATTTGGTTTATCAATATCTAAAATATATTTATCATTTTTATTAAAAATTGTAATTGATGAAAATTGTGAAATTTGTACTTTTATTTGAATATAATAAATTCCTTTTCCTTTATTAATTGATATATTTTTTTGAAAAACAATTTCTAAAATTCTTTTTATTTTAAAATCATTCACACTAAAATTTTTACAATATTTTTTTAAAGGATCACTTATATTTAAATAAAAATTATTAATATCTTGGGAAACACATATCAAAAAACCATCCGATTGTTCAATTTCTAATTGAATTATGATATCCCCTATTTTATCTCCTGGATCTGTATTATTAAATTTATATATTGATTCCCTTGCATATAAAATTTTTTGTTTTTTATATGGTTCAATATCAATAATACTTATTTGAAAAGTTAAATGAAAAAATAATGAAATAAATGCTAATTTAAATATGAACAAAAAAGAACAGTTCATTTAATAAAAAAATAATAAAAAAAATAAACATATATTTTTAAAAAATTATATATGAAAATAATATATAAATTTCTTATAATTTCATTTATAATTACAATAATAAAAACCATAGATATCAATGAATATAAACCAGTAATAGGAATATATGGAAATTCCTATCCAGATACAGATTTCATATATGCAAACCAAACAGTATATGCAGGATCAAATATTCGTTTCCTTGAATCACATGGTGCAGAAACAATGGCAATTCATCAATGGTATTCAGAAAAAGAATTAGATGAAATATTATCAAAAGTAAATGGAGTATTATTCATAGGTGGATCAAGAGATTTTAATTTAAGTGCAAAATGGGAAAAAAATGCATTATATATAATAAATAAAGCAAAAAAAAATGGATTACCTATTTGGGGAACTTGTCAAGGTTTTCAATTAATTATTTCTTTAATTGCTAATGATGCTTCTATTATTAAAAAAGAATATTCACATTTGTCTGTTTTAGATAAAATAAATAAAGAAGATTTGAAAAACTCAAAAATTTTTAATTTATTTGATGAAAAATCTTTGAATATATTATTTAATAATAATAGTATTTTATTTGATCATTCTTTTGGTCTTTCTGAAAAAGATTATAATGAAAATCAAATATTAAAAAATGATTTAGTTATTAGTACATATGCAAATGATTCAAAAGGAAAAAAATTTGCAAATACTTTTGAACCTAAAAATCAATCTATTAATATTTTTGGTAGTCAATTTCATCCTGAATCAATGCCTTTTATTAGAAGTCCTAAATGGAATATTGAAAATGAAAATAATGTTTTGAGAATGAATATGTTAATTGGTTCTTTTATTGTTGAATTAGGAAGGAAAAATAAAAATAAATTTGAAATGAAAGATAGGGAAAAATATGATTTTTTTGATTTATATTCGAATTCTACTAAATATTGGTTATATGATTCTACATATAATCAATATTATTTTAAAAAAAATAATAATACTGATGATGATGATGAAAAAAATAAAATAAATGGTCTTTTAATTTTTATTTATTTTATAGTGGGAATTTTTATTATTTCAATTTTAATTTTTATTTTTATTAAATGTATACCTTTACTTAAAAGGGATGAAGATGATGATAATTATAATACTGTTTAATTAATTTAAATTCAATATTAAAATTATTATTTTTTAATCTAAAATTTCATCAAATAATAAAATAATATTTTCATTTTTTATTCTATATCACCATATTTCTTTTTATATTTTTCAATTATTTTTATATGTTTATTATGTTTAATATTTAATGCTTTTGTTATTCTATCCAATTCCTTAATTGAACCATTTAATTTATTAATTTCAGCATTTTTATCATTTAATAATTTTTCATAATTATTTTGAGTATCTTGAAAAGTTTGCTTTGCTCTAATATATTCAGATGATAAATTATCAATTCTATCATTTAATATATTATTTTCATTTTTTAATTTATTTGTATATGATGAAGATTCATAATCACTTAATTTTTTTTGATAAATAAGATTTTCTTGTTTTGTATTATTAATTATTTTTTTCAATTCTATATTTTCATTTGATATTTTATTTATTTTTGCTTTATGATCATCAATTTCCATTTTTAATAAATTAATTTCCATATTAGCAAGTGGAGTAGATTGACTTCTTCTAATAGGAATATTATCATTATTATTATTATTAAAAAAAGGATGTGAAAAATAATCATCCCAATCAATTCTTTCATTAGGATTTTTTTTTAATAATCTATTTATTAAATCTTTTAAATCATTATCATTTATATTTTTTGAAATTCCACCATATGAATCAAAAGATGGTTGATTACTATGAAATAATAATTCATATAAAATAATTCCAATACTCCATAAATCACTTTTTAAATTTGCCATTTGATTATTTATAATTTCTGGAGCATCATATGGAGTATATGAAGATAATAAATCTACTTTATCTGAAAATGTACTTTTTGAAAATCCACCTAATTTTACTATTATATTTTCATCATTTAAACTTTTTATTAAAATGTTACTTGTGTTGAGATTTCTATGAATTATTTTGTTTTTTACCATTAATTTAAATGCTTCATTTAATTGACTAAATACTTTTTTTATTTTATTTATTGAAAATGTTTCTTCTTTTAAATAATTTTCTAATGTTGATTCACAATTTTCTAAATAGAATTCTGAGTATTCTGATGTGTTTTGAGATCCATATAAATGAATTACATGTTTTGATTCTATTAATTCTAAGATTTTTTTATGTGATTTATAATCTATATTATTAATTGATTTTGAGAATCTTTTTATTATAATTTTTAATGGAAATAAACCTTCAAAAATAGTAGAATTAGCTCCTACTTTAATTTGATTTCCAATTAGGACTTTCATATTATTTTAAATTATAGTTATATTATAAATATTTATTTACTAAAAATCTAATTTTCACAAAAAAATATTTAAAAAAATATAAAAATAAAAAATAATAATTATTCAATATTTATAATTAGATGATTAATATCTAATATAATAATATAATATTTTCGAATAATTATTCAGTAAATATTTTTATTCAAAAAATGTCCTTAAATAAATGATTTATTATATGACATTTGATTTTAAATAAATATGAAAAAAACAACAAAAATTCAAATTGAATATGAACCTTCAAATTCTGTAATACAAAATTATAAAAAGCAATTTAAACAAAATCGTTTAGAAATATCAGGAATTACAATATTTTTTCCTCATATACCATATAAAAACCAAATAGAATATATGAAAATGATAATTCAATCATTAAAAGAAAAAAAATATGCTTCATTAGAATCTCCAACTGGAACTGGTAAAACTCTTTGTTTATTATGTACAATTATTGCATGGATGAACCAAAATAATTTTAAAGGAAAATTTTTTTATGCAACTAGAACACATTCACAAATTTCAAATATAATTCAAGAATTAAATAAAACAAAATATACTCCAAATGTTTCAATACTTTCATCAAGAAAATATTCATGTATTAATCATGGTTTAAAAAAAGAATTTCCTTATCAATTAAATGATAAATGTGCAATAATACATGAACAATGTATTTTTTATAAAAAAATAAAAAATAGAGAAATTTCCCATTCAAAAATGAATGATTTGAATATAGAAGAAATATGTATATTAGGACAAAAGCAAGATTTTTGTCCTTATTATTATGAAATATATAAATATAATCATAGTTCTTTAATTCTACTTCCTTATAATTATATTTTAAATAGATGGATTAGAAATAGATTAAAAATTAATATAAAAAATAATATTATTGTTTTTGATGAAGCTCATAATGTTCCTAGTTTTTTAGAAGATTTAAAATCTGCTAAAATTAATGATGAAGATATTGATGTTATTATTGATATTTGTCAATGGATTTATGAAAATAAAGAAATTATTGAAATTGAAAAAAATCATGATGATGATGATTCAGAAAATTATGAAACTGATTTTGATAATTTTAGTAATGATAGTAATAAAAATGTTTTAATTATAACTAGAGGAGAAATTTTACAAGAAATTAATTATTTAAAACAATTAAAAGTAAAAATAGAAAATATTCCAATTGGTGATAATCAATTTCAATGGTTAAAAAATGGACATAAATTTTCATTTGAAAAATTTTTAAAATTATTTCTAGATGAAAATGATAGTGAGATTGAATTTATAAATGAAAGAGGAGAATTTTATATAAATATAAATCAATTTATAAATCAACAATCAAAGAATTTAAATAATTTATTTATAGAAATTGAAAAAAAAATAGGTAAAAAATCAAAAGGAATAAATTACAAAATATCAAAAATATTTCAAAAATTAATATATTTCTATGAAAGATTAAATGATTTATTTTTTTTATATGGAACATCTAAAGAAAAAAACTTAGAAAAAATATCATCATATGAATTTATAGCAACAAGAAATCCAAATTATAATATTAAAAAGAAAAATCCATATAATCCAATAGAAATAAAAATATTATGTTTAAATCCAGGAGAAGTATTTTTAGATATATTAAATCAACATCCACACAATATAATTTTTACATCAGGAACATTAAATCCTTTATGGGGAATAGAAAGTCAACTACAAATTAAAATTCCAATTTCTTTTGAAAATCAACATATTATCCCAGGAGAAAATATTTATTTTTCAATTATTTCTTGTGGAGAATATAATAATAAAAAAATAGCATATCAATTTACATATAAAGAAAGAAATAATATTTCTATGATATTAAGTTTGGGATATACAATTATTGATTTAATTCAAAATGTTAAAAAAGGAGGAGTATTAGTTTTTTTTCCTTCATTTGAATTCTTAAATTTATGTTTAAATAAATGGATTCCTGCAAAAATAAATGAAAAAATATCAAAAATAAAAAAATTAATAATTGATAAAGTAAAAGAAAAAAATTGTATAAATCAATATAAAGAAAATATAAATTCAATATTATTTTCAGTATATAGAGGATCAAGTTCAGAAGGAATAGATTTTTCAGATGATTATGCAAGAATGGTAATTTGTATTGGGATACCTTATGCAAGTTTTTATGATGAAAAAGTAAATTTAAAAAAATTATATTTAGATAAAATTAATTGTTTAAATCCATCATCAAAAAAATTTAGAACTATGAATGGAAAAGAATGGTATCATAATGATGCTGTTTTGGCAGTTAATCAATCTTTAGGAAGAGTTATTAGACATTATAAAGATTATGGTGCTATGATTTGTATTGATTCTAGATATGAAAGTTTTATTTCTGGGAATTATTTTTCTAAGTGGATTAGAGATAAAGTTGATTTTCAAAATGTTGTTAAAGTAAATAATGATTTTAGTGATTTAAAAAATTTTTATTTGAAAATGGAAGAAAATAGCTTAAAAAATAATAATAATAATAATAATTATAATGAGGAAGTTATTAAAATTGATGAAGATGATAATGATTATATTATTAAAAAAAGAATAACTTATATGGATAATTGGTTAAAAAATTATTATATTGGGCAACAAAGAGAAAGAATTGAAGAAAAAGATAAATAATTTTAAATATAATAATAAATAAAAAATAAATTTAATCCTTAATTTTTTTAATAAAATAAATATAAGTTTTTTATTTTTAATTTTTTAATGAATATCCAAATTAAAATTCCTGCAACTGCAATTTACCTTATTTTATTAGGAATTAGTTTTTTCTTTAATGGAGCTATTTCAATGTATTTCAATCGTATATTTAGAAAAAGATTCATATTAAAACATTTATATTATGCATATATTCTTTCATTTATTTGGAAAAGTATAACTTATTTCATTTATCGTTTTCAAGAATTAAGAAATAAAACAAATAAAAAATTAAGTGAAAATGCATATAAAAAAACATTATTTTCAGCAAATAAAAAATTAATTACTTTAACAGCTTTAATTGATTTTATAATTAAATTCTTTTTAATTCAAATATTAAACAATAGACCAAATTTTGATTCTCCAATGTTAAGATATGATATTAAATTTTTCTTTCTTTTTGTAATTTATAAATTATCACCTCAATTTAATGGATATAACTTTTATTATAGTCATAAAATTTCTTTATTTATTATTATGATATTATCTGTTATTCAATTAATTTCAATTTTCCCTTTTTCAAGAGATACTTTATCAAATTATATATTTAGAAAAATTCCTCTTTTACTTGTTATTGAATTTTTAATGGCAATTAAAGAAATGTGTGAAAATATAATGTTAAGAAAAAATAAGGTAAATCCATTTTTAATATTATCAATGCAAGGAGTAATAGAATTATTTTTAAGTTTAATTACTTTTATAATGTTATATATAACAGGTGGATTAGATGATGGAAGAAATAGAAGATTTAATAGATTAATGTCAGATGTTGTTAGATTTATTATTGTTTTTACAGTTTTGGTTTCTTATGATATATTTAAAATTATTGTTAATTCCAAATTTACTTGTTATCATTGGATTCTTAGTGAAAATTTTGTTGGAGTTATTTTAGGTATTATGTTTAGTTATAGTCATTTTGGTAATTTTGAATTGTTAATGTTATTAAGAAATATTATTGCATTTTTATCTTTTCTTGTTTTTTGTGATTTTATTATTTTAAATTTTAATGAAGATAATAGAAGATTAAACTTTGGTGAAACTCATAAAGCAAATACTTTAGTTGAAGAAAATGAAAATGAAGGAACTGAATTAGAATCTTAGTAAATAAATATAATAATATTAATATTTAAATCATTGTGTATTAAATATCTTATTTTTAAAATAATTAAATATTTGAATTTATATATAAAAAAGCATAATATAAATTTTAATTATTAGTAATTATAAATTCAGTTCCAGGTTTAATTCCTTTAATTTTCGTTATATTTTGTATATCATTTTTATTTTTTTGAAAATATGATGAATTAAGATAATATTCATTTTCTTGAATAGCAACAATATCACAATTATAAACTGCTCTTCTAATTCTATTTTTATTGAAATTATGTCTATTTTTAATTTTATTAAGAACAAAAGTTAAAATTACATTTCCATTTTTTAAAGAAACTTTATCATTTTTTTCTAATTTATCCTTTCTACCATTACCAACCCCTTTTTCAACTATATCAATAAACCAAGTAAATTTCTCTTTTTGACATATTAATTCATTATTTTTATCCAAAGCAAAATATTTATAAGTATTAACATGAATAAATGAAATATTACTTTCAAAACTTATTAATTCTTTCTCATCTTCAACAGGAGTTATTTTATATTTAATATTATTTAATATTAAATTAGCAATACTATCACTTTTAATTTTTAAAGGATTATATTTAGCAATATTTTCAAAATTAAAATCTTTTGAAAAATTTTGTGAAATTAAATGATAAATTAAACCTTCACCTGGATAATCACATAAAACAATTCCCATTCTTCCTTCATATTTTAAAACTTCTTTATTTGTATAATATGCAATTAACGCAGGAGAAACCATTAAATAATCACTTGAACCACTTATATAATTAATATATAAATTATCATCTTGATTATATGTTATTGCTCTATTAAATTGAGTTTTAATATATTTATTTTTTGTTTTTATATCTGCTGAAAAATTTACAACCCAATTATTTTGAGCAAAAAATCCTGATTGTATATCTAATCTATGTTCAAATGCATTAAAAAATATTATTTTTCCTCTAAATTTTTCTACTTTTTCATTATATAAATTTGGTTCGTAATTTATTATTATATCTTTATAATTTTTAATGTAATCATTATATACTTGTTCTATTGTTCTATTTGATTTTTTATCTGTATATTCTTTTTGAATTGACATTAAAATAAATTCTGAAGGGTATTTTTTTAAAAATTTAGAAAAAATATAAATTATTTCACTAAAATTCATTTTTTGATTAACTATACCGTGATAAGCTCTTAATGTATTATAATAAAGTCTCATTCTTAAATCAAAAAATCTTATTCCTGCATTTAATTGATTTTCTAATGACCATGTCTGATTAACTGCAAAAAATATTCCATGTAAAGCACAACTTTCATGTGTTCCTGGAATAGTTAAATCTTTTAATTCTAAATCATTATTTAAAAAACTCATCCAACTTGGAAATGTAATTGATGGTATTTTTTTATCACAATAATGTTTTTCACACTTTGAACCCATTTAAGTAAAAAGAAAATGATTATTTATTTTTTTTAAAAGAATTTTAATTATTTTTTTATTTTTTTAAAAATTAAATTTACTCTTTAAATATATTAAATATTTAAATATTATTATAACAATGATTTTTTATAAGTTAATCATTATTATTTAATTCAATACTCACATCTAATACTTTTTTTTTTGGATGATTAAAACATTTATGAATTAAATAAATAATAATTAAAATGAAAATAATAAATAAAAATAAGAAAATAAATTTAATCGAGTTATCCTCTTTGATTTTTTCAGTATAATATAAACCAATTAAATTATTTTCACCATCAAAAACAAGAGGATACTTTTCTAAAAATTTTTGTCCTAACATCCAATAATGTTGAGTAGAATTAGAAAAAAAAACCATAAAATATTTCAAATTTCCATAATTAATCCATAATTCATCATTTTCAATTTCAAAAATATAATTTAATTCTTTATTATAAAATTTAATAGTAGGAATTCTACTAATATAAGTATCATTACTGCAAATATAACCATAATATTTATCATCATTTACAGTTTCAATCCAACAACTTTTATCTTCAATATTTCTTTTAAAATAAAGTTCATGAACATATTTTTTAAAATTATTTGAACCAATTATTCCCTTAATTGTATTTGATATAATTGCCATTTTAATATTTTCTTTAATTTGAAGATATCTTACAAAAAAACCATTTTGTCCATATTCAATATTTTCAAAATTTGTTCCCCAAACTTTACCAAAAGTTATAAAACTATTATTTGCTATTGTAAAATTTTTCTTATCTGATAATAAATTAGTATAATTATAATGAGGAAAATCTCCAATTATTAATTCACCTTTAAATTCATTTTCATATAATAATGTAAACATTTTTCTTTTTATTAAACCTTTATCATATAATTGATTTATAAAAATATTTTGTTCATTAAATTTATTATCATATAATTGTAATCCAATTAAACCATAATTATTTGAAACTTGTTTTTTACTCCAATTCATCATTGTAATTAAATTTATTATTTTATTATCAATTTTGAAATTTTCATGAAAGAAAACAGCATGAAAATAAATATTATTATATTCATAACTATTACCATATTTTATAAAATCAAATGAAGAACTTTTTTCTTGATTATATTCATTTTTTGATTTAGAACCTTTAACAATAAAATATGGAGTATCTGTACTTATTTCTGTTGAAATATCAAATGAGGGTGTTCCAAAGGAAATATCTGTTGAAATTGCTGTAAAAAAAATATTTTCTATTTGATTTTTATAAAATTTTTTTTCTTTGTAAAAATGAAGTTTAATAATATTTCCCTTTATTGAATTTATTATCAATCCAAAATTGATTATAATTAAAAGATTTAATGCCATTAAAAAAAATTAAATTACATTTATATTCTAAAAATAAATATATATATTTCATGTTTTTTAAAATAATTTTTTCAAAAATATTTTTAATTTTATTTTTTTTTTGTTTAATATAAAATATTTTATTTATTGAATTATATTTTTCCATTATAATCTAAATTATTATTTTAAAATAAACAAAAAAAAAATTAAAATATATTTTTTATATTCATTATTAAGAATCTATTTAAAATTTTTATATCTATATCAATAATATTGAAAAATTTATTCAAAATATTTATATTAATTTAAGACTTTTTTTATTTTATGATTATTAAAAT
>JAJJLH010002411.1:0-22808 GCA_023806865.1 Isotricha sp. YL-2021a | reverse complement strand
ATAAATGAATGAATGAAGATAATTTATTAGATGCAGAAAATATAGATTAAAATTATTAGATTTATTTTCTAATAATGAAAAAGAAGAAAATTGATTATTAACTATTGAAGAAGGAAGATAATTTTTAAATAATAATGGAATATTCTCAGAAAATATTTTAAATGAAATTATTAATTCAATATATTCTAAAAATAATATTTTAACTATTGATGAATTTATTAATAACTTTATTTTATATTATCATTCAATTAAAGAAAAATATAATAATGATAAAATTATTTTAAAAGAAAAAAATAATATAATTAGAGACATTGAAAATAAATTAGAATTATATGAAAATGAAATTTTAAATGAAAATGAAATATCAATTAATTCAATATTAAAAATTGAATTGAAAGAATGTGAATTTTTTAATAATGATAATGCCTTTTATTTATTTAAAATATTTATAAATAATATTTTTTTTTCTACTGAAATTTTTAAAGGTCCTTTAAATCATTTTCAAAATGAAAAATTTGAATTTAAATTAAATTCAAAAGATAATGTTTTAAATATACAATTATTCAGAATAGAAGATAACAAAAAAAATGAATCAAAATTATCTCTTGAAAAAATATTAGATATTAATAATTTTAAAATTAATGAAGAATTTGAATATTCAATTGAATTTGTAAATAATGAAAAAAAAATTATAGCAAAACTTAAATCAAATATAACAATAATTTTTTCCTATTTAGAATATTATAATAAATTATTAAATATAGAAAAAGAGGATTTTACTAAATATTCAACCAATAAATCAATTTTAGTACAATTAGACACAATATTTTTAAAAACAAATATGAATAATTTAAATAATAACAACAATAGAAATAATAATAATAATCAAAATAATAATAATAATGAAATTAATAATAATTTCAATAATATACCTTTAAATAATTTTGAAATAAATGAAATTGAACCTATTATAAGAATGAGAAATAGAAATAATATAATATTTGATAGAATGAAAGAAATACAAAATTTAAGAGAAATAGGTATGAATATACCATTAAATGATATATATGCATTTATGTTTATTTCTTTAATATGTATAATTAATTCTTTTTTTCAATCATTTTATAGAAATGATTTTATAAATGCAATAATTGCATCTTTATTTATTTTTTCAATATTAATCGCTACAAAATTTTTATATTATTTACAAATAATAATTTCTATTTCAATAATTTATGATATTTTTTGGTTTATATATATTAATAAATTATTTAATAATTTTGAAAATATTTCTCAAGAATTTCATTTTTATTTTTTATTGCTAATATAATAACAAAATCAGTACTTTTAATGGGATTAGATGATAAATTAAATAATTAAAAAAATTAAATTTTTAATTTTTTTATAAAGTAAAATAATAAAAAAAAATAAATGCAAAATTATCAAAGATGTCATTCAAAAGAAGCAATAATTATTTATATGTAATGTGAATCATTGAAATATATATGTGAAAAATGTAATAATTATATTCATAATTTACCAGGAAAAAAAATCTTATATTGTTTTTTTTTTGGGGTTTTATTTTTTTTCAATTTTTAAACTTTATATTATATATTTATAAGTATAATAGATTTTTATTTTAAAAAAAATTCATCTATCATTCTTTCTGCATTATAATAAGGAATATATTTTTTATTATTATATGAAAAATATTTCATATTTCTATATAAAGAATGAGATGTAGAATTACTGGTACTTTTATTCATTTGATGTATTATTTTATTTTTATATGAAATATTTCTTGTAGAAATTTCATTATTTGAATAATTAGATAGATTATTATAATTAATACCATTATTTTTTGATTTTGATAAATTACTAATTTTATCAAGATAATGAATTTGAGGTTGTAAAAAAAAAGAACTATAATTTCTTTTATTTTTATTAAAATCACTAATTGTATTTAATCTTCTTTCTAATTCACTAAATGAACGTAACATTTCTCTTTTTAATTTTCTATTATTTGCTTCATTATATAATCTTTTTGAAATAGAATCAATTTCAAATTGAGAAACTTTTCTATTTCTACTTCTCATTTCATTTATAATTAAATCTTCTTTATCTTTTTCTTCTTGAATTTTTTGTTTTCTTAATAATTCAATTTTTTTTTCTTTTTCCTTTAATTTTTTTATTATTTTCTGTTCATAAATATCATCAAATTCTCTTTGATCAAATTTTTTCTTTTTTTTTTTAACAATTTTATCATCATACATTTCACTTGCAATTTTCGAATTTTGTTTTAATAATTCAATTCTATTTTTTGCTTCTGCTCTTCTATTTGAATCTTCAATTAATCTATTAAAAATTATAATTTTTTCTTTTTCTGGAATTTTTCTTACTGCTTTATTTACCATTAAATCAATAATTTTTCCTTCAGTTTGTTTTTTGACAGAATAAAATTCCATTCTTTGTAAAAAATTTGATTCTTTTGGTTTACAATGACTATAATTTTTTATTGCTTCATATGCTAAAGCTTCTGTATTATATTGTTCATATTTATTTAATTTTGTATTATTTATTTTATTTTGTTCTAATTCTTCTTTTAATCTTTTTGAATTTTGTTGATGGGAATTTAGTCTTTTTTGCTTTTGGTTTTGATTTACAATTGATGATGATTTATTATTATCAAAATAAGTATTTTGAGTTTTTATTAAATTTTTTTCAGATAAATTTGGGTTTTTTTTTAATTGATTGTTTTTATTTTTCATTAATATTACTGAATCTAAATTATTATCTGTTGTATTTATTTTATTTTTTTCTTCTTTTGTATCTTTTATTTCATTTTTTAATTTTGATATAAATTCATTTTCTTCATTTATATCAATTTTATTATCATAATTATTATCCGTTTCTAATATATCATTTCTTAATTCAAATTCTTTGTTATTTTTTGAATCATCTAAATTTATTATTTTTAATTCAGATTCATCTTTTTGATTTTCTTTTATTTTTTCTGTTTCTTTTTTGATATTAGTTTTTAAACTACTTTTTGCTGTATTACAATAATTTTCTTCACTTGGAAGAGATGGAATTGATTTTAAAGAATATTTTTTTTTTTTAATAATCCTTTTTTTTATTGGTTTTTTTAAATCAAATATTGTCTTTATCACATCACCATAATCAATTTCCATTTAAATATTTTTTTAAAATTAATATTATCAAAAAATATTTATAAATATATTTTTTATTATTTTAATTAACATTTTAAAAAAATATAAAATAAATATATATATTTATTTTATATAAATAAATTTTAACTAATTTTACTCTGATATAATTTAAATTTAATGAAAACATAATATAATTATACTAAAACTAAAATCTTTTATATTATCATCTTAATATTAATTAACAAACTTTAAAATATATATAAAACTTTTCTTGTACATTAAGGAAACTAAAATTGATTTCAAAAATAATAAGTATTTAACAATTCTTCAAGTTTACATTTTTTTAAAGGTTTATTAACTTCTTCACAAATGCATTTAATATGTTTTAATTCTTTTAATAAATTTTCTTCAATATGAGCAGAGACAATAATAATTTTTAAATCATCATTAATTTCATTATTATCAATCATTTCTTGTATTTTTTTAGCAGCCTCTAATCCATTCATAATAGGCATCATCATATCTAAAAAAATTAATTTATAATCTTTCTTATCACAATTACAAGAAAATTTTTTTTTATTTATAATACAATCAATACATTCTTTTCCATTTGAACTTATATCACATTCAATTTTAAATTTTTTTAACATATTTTTAATTGTATTTAAATTAAAAGTCTCATCATCACATAATAAAATATTTTTACAATTACAATTATTTTTTTTATCATTATTTGATATTGATGTAGTTAATCTTTCATCTTTTGATTCATTTAATGATTTTTTATCTTCTGGAATTGATTTTACACTTCTTCTTTTATTTGATAAAACAGAATTATCAATTATTAAATTATCATCAATTATTTCATTATTAAAAAATATACTTCTTTTAGTTTGTTTACCAACTGATAAATAATTTGTTATATGTTTATTATATATTTCTCCATTAAATGAATTAAATTCTCCTGGTGATTGTTTTGATTTTATTCTTTTAATATTTGAAATATCTGAAATTGATGATATTATACTTTCATTATTTACAGTATTATTAACTGTTAATTTTTTAAAAAATAAACTTTTAAATTTACTATCTTTTATAAATGAATCATTTATAAATGAATTATTATCAATATTTTCATATTTATCTTTATTTTCATCAAAGTCAATTACATTTATATTATATGAAGTAACTGTTGGATATAAAATAGGAGAATAACTCGTATTATTAAAACTATTTTCTTTAACATATGAATTATTAAAATCTAATTTTAAGTAATTTCCACTTATATTTAATGAAACATTTCTATTAATTGCATCTAAAGTATTTAATTTTTGTTGTGGGGTAAATTCATCTATTATTTCTATTTCTTCATTTTCTATTGTAAATGGTATTATTAAAGTTAAAAATTTATCATCATCATCATCATGTATTTTTATTTTTATTTTCATTATTTTACTCATTTTAATTAATAATTCTTTTGTCATTTCTTCAGTTTGTACTGTTTTAGAGAAATCAAATTCTTGTTTAAATTTAAAATCAATATCATTTATTATTTTATTTTTATTTCTTCTATTTGGACTTGCTTCTCTTCTTTCAAATATTAATTTTACTTTATTATCTTTTATTAAATGTTTAATTTCAAAACCAGTTTTTTTTGGAACTTTATTATATAATAATAATACAACTGATCTTAAGAAATTATTTAAATATTGTTCATTTGATTCTATATATTTATCATTTAAAATTGAAAAATTTTTTGTATATTTTATTTCTTTATATTTAAATAATATTTCATATTGATTGAACATTTTATTAAATTGATATTCTAAATTGATTTTAGAATTTAATGATACTTTTGTATGATTTGATAATTCAAAAATTAATCTGAAATACCATATAAAAATTTTGATAAAAATTTTAATTAAATGAACCAATAAATTGATTTCATTATTTTTTCTTTTATTTTCTAATAAAAAATCCTCTTTGAATTCATTACATTCATTATTATTTTCATCAATTATATTTTGTAAAGCATTTAAGGGATTATTTAATTCATGATATAAAGTTACAACATATTGATATTGTAAACTTTTAATTAAATTATTTTTTATATTTTTTCTTTCATCACTATAATTATCAATACACATATAAATTTTATTTTTCATTTGTTTTATTTTCACATTTATCATTGATAAAGAAGAAATAAATGTTCCTACTTTAAAATTAATAAGTCTATTCTCTTCAAAAATTATATTTGATAAATTTATTTCATTAATTTGATTATTTTCCCATATTTTAAAATCTATTAATCTCTCTTTAAATATATTTATTTCTACATTTTTTGGTAAGTCTAATAATTTTCTTGCATAAGAATTTACCATTTTAATTCTAAATTCATTTTCTTTTTCTAATATTATTAATCCAATTGGAAAATAATCTAAATCATTTTCAATATCATTTGTATTATGATGAATAAAAGAATCATAAATCATTTTTTTTTTTGTACTCATTTTAAAAATAAATATTTCTTTATAATCTTTTTTTATTTTTTTAAACAATGAAAAAATTATAATTATCTTAATTCCCTAAAAAAAAAATTTTAATTCTCTCCAATACACCAAATCCAAAAAAAAAAAAAAAAAAAAAAAAATAAAAAAAAATAAAAAAAAAACCAAAAAAAAAAATTTTAAAAAAATTAAAAAATAATTAAAAAAAATGAGTTTTGCAGACCATATAATTTCAGAAATAAACAAATTCCGAATAAACCCAAAATCAATCCAACAACGTCTCCAAATATTTAAACTAGGTTTAAGTCGTTTACGTGCTTCCGATCCATTTTTAACAGAAATTCAAAATTTTATAGATGAAACAAATAAAATGTTACCAATGAGACCATTACATAAAAATGAAACATTATGTAAAGTAGCAAGAAAAGAAATAGAAATTTTTGCTAAAAATGAAGAAATGTATGATCCTTTTTTATATGGTAATGATTTAAAAGGAATAATACCTGATTATTATTTAAAAGAAAATTGTTCTTTAATTGCTGATTGTGGTGCTGATGAAGCTGGAACATTTGTTAATAAAATTTTAGTTAATAAAATTGATAAAGAAAAAATTGGAAGAAAATTTTTAACTCAACCTAAATATACTCAAATTGGTATTGCTACTGCAATTAAAAATTCAGAAAATTATATTATTGTAATTTTAGCTGAAAATGAAGCAAGAATGAGAAGTAATATTCCACTTCCTGATTGTGATTTAACTGAATTAAAACAAGCTTTTGATTTTTTTGATATTTATAAAAGAGGAGAAATTTATCCTAAAATCGTTTTGGAAAATTTAATTGATTTAGGTTATCATAAAACTAATCCTCAATTATGTGAAATTATAGAAGGTTTTTTAATTAATGGTGATGATGATATTATTGATTTTCCTATATTTGCTAATCATATTGTTAATGAAATTTCTGATAAGAGAACTAATGAAGGTTTAAGAATAATTTTTGAATTGTTTGTTGATGATAAAGAAGAAGATACAATTTCAATTGGGAATATGAAAAAAATTGTTACTGAATTAGGTGATGAAGATGCTTTAAGTAAAATTAATCAAGTTATAAATTTTAAAAATGGTATTAATGCTAAGTTAAATTATGATCAGTTTTATCATTATATGAAAAAAACTTATGCTAATGATGAAATTGCTGCTAAAGTACAACAAATTCAAAGAATGCTTGGGAAGAGTCCTACTAAAATTTTAGAAACTATTATTGAAACTAATGAATCTTCTCTTTCGGAAAGGGGAAGTAGAGATAATAAATAAATATAATTATAATATAATTTATGTAGTATATATTGGTTTTTTTTATCTAGATTAATATTATTTGATATTGCAATTTTGGTTTTTTTTCTTTTTATAAAAGCTTATTTAAAAAATAAATAGTTTTTAAAAAAATAACAATAAAATTTTCATTTTATATAAATTTTAAAATTGAATATTTTAATTATTTAAAACTCTAATAAAAATGTTTTTATAATATAATTATTACTCATTTAGAGTAAAAATTGACTAATTTTATATATACATTTAATTCCAAAGAATTTACCAATATATCTAAAAGAAGTAATAATAATAGAATATAATAACTGTATAATTGTAGCAAATATTGCAGTAAAAATAAAAGCATAAAACCATGCTTTAACTGCTTTAAGATACATAGCACAAAATGCAGTACAAAAATACCAAAAAAGTAACATTCCAAAGAAATCAATTAAAAGAAAGATAATAATTTTCTTTTTATAACAACTCATAATTTTTTTAACTTCTAATAAGAAAAGTTCTCTTTCTTTAATTGTTCGAATACATATAACAAATTGTTTTTTAATCGAAATAAAAATTGATAATATTATTCCAATTAAACATGATATAATAGAACTAAAAACTGAAATTTGAATTTCATGTTTAACAAAATATTTAAAATCAATTTTTTCAAGTGTATAAAATCTTTGTTTAATATATTTTCTTTGAAAGAAAACAGCATTAAAGAAAAAGAAATTAGAACATAATAAAATAAACCAAATTAATTTACTTGGTAAAGGTTCAAAAACTGAAATATCAGAAATTGGAAATAACCAGAAAACTTTTTTTTTAATAACTCTCCAAAGAAAAGAAATAAAATTTCTATCATCAAATTCAAGAGCATCATTTAATAATAATTCATCCATTTCATCTTCATCAAATCCTTCAACTTCAGCATCAATATTTTCTTTTTTATTTTTTTTTAAAGTTTGTGTTGAAGTTACCATTATATTGTCTGTTGTACTTGTTAAATGAATTGCATCTTTCATTTTTAATTTTTCATTTCTTATATTTGAACGATTTGAACGTGTTGTTCTGTAATTTTTATTTATTCCTGTTGTATTAGTTTCTGTTTCATTTCCAAAACTTTTTGAATAACCTTTTTTACTTTTTTTATTTGAAATTGTATTTGTTATTATTTCATTATCATTTTCTTCATATTCAATATCATTTGATGATTTTGTATATTTAGTGTTATAATTATTTAAACTTTCTGTATTATCATCAATGAAATTATTTCTTTTTTTAGGTGGATTTTGTGTTAAATATGTAAATTGATTCAAAAATGAATATATTGGTTTGAAACCTCGATAAACTAAATTGAAAAATAATATTAATTGAGAACCAAATAAACAAAGCATAACATGACTTCCAGTATTTTTTTTAAAATTATTCCATGAAAAAACTAAATTATAACATTTCATTAAATTAATGTTATTATCTTTAATTTTTTTTGTAAAATTACCATCATTAACAGAAGGATCACTTAATTCTTCAGCTTCTTCTAAAGTTGGAAGTGAATGCTCACAAATACATCTCAAAGTACCATTTTCATAATTTGTACCAGAATAAGTACAACCACTTTCACAAAGAGGAACATTTTGGAAATAATATAATCTTCTTTCTTCTAATAAAACATCTTTTCCTTGATCATCAAATTGGAAACAATTATCATTAAAAAAATCATCACTTGAATTAAATATATCAACACCTAATTTATCATATAATTTTTTAGCTAAATCAAAATTAGCTCCTCTTTCAATAAAAGAATAATCAATTATATCACCATCACAATAAGATAAATTTAATTTTTGACCATTAAAAGCATTATAGGCATTATAATGAACTTGATTTAACATTGATGTTCTATTTATATCAAATTTTACAAATAAAATTCCATTTTCTGGAAGTGAATATACTTCTTGTAATTTTTTTCTACAAATAGATGTGTTTACAAATGATATATCATATTTTAATGATGCTTCCTTTTCACATTCATCATCTTTCCATATTTGCATTGTCATATTATGTGCTGGGAGAATGTCTACATTTTTCATTAGTGATGTTGGATAATTGAATATGTAATCTTCTATCCATTCAAATGCATATAATTTTAATTTTGATATTAAGGTACTATGACGTGCTGGATGCTTTTTTATATTACAACCATCTTCTGTTGGTATTATTAATTCACATACTTTATTATTATTTTCTTTATATCCTTTTGGACATCTAAATTTACAATATTTATCATATAAAACATGAGCATCATTTTTTTTACAAAAAGCACATTTTTCATCTGTGCATTTTTCAACACATTGATTCCCTCCTATATAAGGTCTATTTAAAGTAGTAATTTCACTACAATCATCAATACAAATATAATTATTATCATTATCAATATACCAATAATTAGTATCACATTTTAATACACATCTAGATTCATCAAAAGGATGTCTTATATATCCTTCTGCACATTCAATGCATGATATTGCACTTGTATCACAATTTTTACATGATATATCACAATCATCTAATGTATTATATATAGGATCACTTATAAAAGTTCCTGAAGGTTTTGATATAATGCATTCTGAAGTAGAATATAATCCACTTGTTCCTATATATTTATACATTGGTAATCCTCTTCCACTTATTTTTTCTTTACAATTAACACACCATTTATTATTTTCATTTGAATTATCTTCTCCTAAATGTCTTTCACATGATTCTACACAATTTGTTCCTGGTAAAAGTTGATGATAATATCTTTTACAAGTATCACAATTCATAACTAACTCACCATCAATAATTTCACTTCCTTTTTGACAAGTTGAACATTCATTATAACATTCTTCAATAACACCAAAAGGTTCTTTATCATCATCAGTACTTTCATAAAAATTACTAAAAGTAGGATCATTAATTTTATCAACACATCTTCCTTCATAAAAATTGACATAAGCATCATTTCTTTTTTTACAATTAATACAACTATTGGTACTTGGATCTTTAACAACATAAGGATAAGTAGTACCACAAGTATCTCTTTGACAATCAACATAAGATGGTGTTGGATTTGGATCATATTGTGTATAATATGAATCAGCACATGATAAGCATAATTGATTATTATCTGAATCAAATGTACAATCAAGACATGGTTCAGTACAAACTAATGGTACTATAAGATTATAATCAGGATCAATATTTTTTGTTGGATTAGGAAGAGCGTCAATTTCATCTCTTGTGTAACATTTTGTATTATCAGATATATATTTATATTTATTAATAGATTTACAATTTACACAAACATTACTAATTCCTATTAATTTAATACCACAATCACTAACACAACTTTTATCTTTTAAATATAAATCACCAGAACATGAATCACAATTTTCAACAAAGATAATACTACCATCACTATTTGTAATAGACTCACCTGCTTTAGAACATGTTGCACATGTACTTTCACATGGTTCAATTATTCCATTTTCTTCATCAGATACAAAATAATTAGGATAATCTGATTTTAAAACACATTCATTATTTGGTATAATACGATATTTACTATATGTTTTCATACAATTAATACAATATATTCCACTAATAAATTCTTTTGGAAGATTACAATCATTACAACCATCTGACATTGATTCAGGATGATAATAAGTATCTACAGGACAAGTTCTAATACAATTAAAATATGTTTTACCATCTATTATTTTTTCATTATCTTGTGTAAAACCTTCTAGACATTCAGTACAAAGATGATCAGATGGTGTTCCTAATGAATCACATTTAAGACAAGTTGTATAGCATGGATAATATATTGTATTTCCATCTTCAGTTACAGGATAATATTTATCTGGATTTTGTCTACAGCTTTTTTCAACATCTGATAAAGGATAATAATTAGTTTTACAAGCATCACAATTATTATCATCTACAGTTCCACCTTCTCTACATTGACTACAAGATATATAACATTCTTTAACATATTCAATAGGATCACTATCATCATTTGGATCAGTAGTTATATAATAATTTGTAACTTCAACTGGGTGTTTATAACATCTAAATTTTGTATTTCCATTTTCAATTAATTTTTGATAATAATTATTATTGTTTAAACAAGATGTACAATCATCTCTTGTATTTCCAATGCATGTTTTACATCCTTCAGCACATTTTTGAAAAATACGAACATCATCATCTTCAGTATAATAATAACCATCAATATAATAAGGATTATCAGGATTTTTAATATAACATTGTGTTTGATTATCAACAAGATATCCATAAATTTGGAGAGGAGTATAATCTGGAGATGTATTATATGTACATTGTCTTGCTTCACAATAAGTATTATCAACAAGATCTGAAAATTGAGTACATTTTTTGCATGCAATATTACAATGATAATATATATTATCTGAAGTATTTAATTTATAATTATCAGGAACAGAATCATCATCATAACAAAATGATCTCCTATCATTTAATTTATAATAATTAATTTTACATGTAATACAATTCATTTCTGAAGTTGTTCCAGTATCAGAACAAGTAGCACAATTTATATAACATTGATTCCATTTCCAATTAGGTTCATCATCAACAGGATCTTTTTGAACAAAATAATTCAAAACAACGTCACCAACTTTAACAATAGGTTCTTCAGCATAACAATTATTAGTACCAATAAGAAAATAATATTTATGTTCATTATCAGTTTGATCACATGTTGTGCAATGAAAATCTGATAATCTTGCATCTAAATTATTAATAACTGCTGTTCTTTGACTTTCAAAACAAGTAAGACATCCAGGAAAACATTTTTCAAAAATTTTATCAACAGTGTTCAAATAATAACCTTGTTGTGGTTCTATATAGCAATTTCCACTTGTATCATCTTCTTTTAAATAACCAACTTTACATTCAGTACATTTCATTTCAGTATCAGTCCCAAGACTAGTACATTTTGAACATTTATCATGACATTTTTTTAATAGATTATCTTCTAAATAATACCCAATTTTTGGAGCTAAATAACAATTTCCATTTGTTTCTCCTTCTATTTTATATAATTGACCTAATTCTGATGTTATGCATGTATCACATTTCATTTCTTCTTCTGTACCATAATCTGAACATGTTAAACATTTTGAATAACATTTTCCACATTTTTCATATGTAACATCTTGATTTGTTTTTATAACTGTTTCATTTTTTTTTTTTATTTCAATTTGTCTTGTAACTTCATTAAATATTGTCACATCAACTTCATTATATGAAACTACTTCTGATTTTTCTGTTACTGTAGTGTAAAAATATCCATCTCCACAAATTTTTGATTCTGGTCCTTTTGTTATACAATTATATTTTGTATTCGTTTGTGGTGTTGTTTCATATAAAATATTAATAACTTCATTTGTATCACTAAGTTTACAAACAGTGCAATTATTATAATTATCATTTCCACTATATTTACATTTTTTACAATTTCGATGACATGGTATGAAAGTATCACCAGCAAAATAATAATTATCAATTTCATAAATATTTTCACAATTGACAGTTTCATCTCCATATGAATAAATATAATATTTTTGAACATTATCACATTCTTTACACATTTGATTATCTTTATCATTACTATAAGAAAGACAAGTTTTGCATCCTTCATAACAATCAGAAACTTTAAAAGTAATCCAGCAAAATTTTCCAAAATTATACTCTCCATTTTCAATAGTTGAAACAGGTTGAAATTGAAGATTAAAAATTCCATATTGATATCCTGATCTAAATCTAAGTTTAGTATTAGCATTATAAATAATTTCTAAATTGTTTTCATCTTTCCCATATTTAATTGGAGTTTCATTACCAGAATCATCTACACTAAATAATTGTCCATTTGGGAATTCATTTGGAAAATGTATTGCTATTGAAGTTCCAACCATTTTTATATCACCAGCTCCTTCAGTTACATAATTTTCTAAAGTAAAAAGTTCTTGAGTGAAACTATTAATATAAATTAATTGTGTATCTACATCATTACATGCAGGAAAACCTATAATTTCAAATACATTATGAGTTTGATAATGATAAAAAATTGACATGTAATCATGTCCAAATTTTGAAATATAAGGATAATCAGAATAAGCATATTTAGTAGTAAAATGTTTTTTTGTAAATGTTTCATTATTTGAAGAATCAAATGATACAATTCCGACATGAATAACTTGATAGGCAGGATTAGGCACACTATCTTCTGTTTCTTTAGAATTATTTACACATGTAAAAACAAAAGTATTTGAATCCCATTTTGCAGTATCTACTTTATTAGTATCTAAAATACATGATGATAATCCTTCAACTGTAAATATTTTATGAGTATTCCATTCAACAAATTCCTCAGAATTACTATTTATTTTCATAATAGAATATTTCATTGTTGTTCCACTTTGATAAGTTGCAGCAATATGTTGAGAATCTAATTTAATAATTTTATCAAAAGAGCAATTTGTAGAAGTTTCAATTGTTTTTTCTGTTTGTTCACTTAAATCTTTTTTGAAAATACTAACAGTCTCCAGACAATTTGGTTTAACATATTGACAAGCAATTCTATAATCAATAGTTTCCCCCATTTCCACACATGAAATAAATAAATTATTAGTATTAATTTTTTTATTTTGACCAACTCTTTCATACATAAAATTTTCTTCATTTAATTTAAATTTTTGAATATAAATTGTTCTCCAAAAACTTGCTTTATAAGCCTCGTACTCCCCATATTGTCTAACATAACTAACAATTGCATTTTCTTCATGGTCAAGATAAATATCAATTTTATATGAATTAACATAAGAATAAATATTTTTTCCAGCATCAATGTCATTTTCAAATACAATTGGTGTAGTTTTAATATGACCACTTTTACTAAAATAAATCAAATTAAAATTTTGACTACCTTTACCAGAAACAGCAATAAAATTTTGATTAGAATATTGTCTAATACAAGCATTTTCTTCCATTATGAAACCTAAATCAATATATGATTCTTTTAATTCTCCTGCAGAATTATAAATTGAAAGAAATGCATTTTTATTTTCGTCAGTATTAGAACTACTTGTTCCTGAAAATGCATAAACATCACCATTATTGGCATTTAGAATTGGACGAGGATATGTTTTCTCATTATGATATATTATGTAGGATGTACATAGGGTTTGAGATTTTATTTTGTAGTTTGTTAAGTAATATATAAAGAATAAAATATATGAAATGAGTAACATTTTTTTTATTTTATTTTTATAATTTTAGATGTTTTTGAAAAATTATTTTTTTATTGTTGGTTTTTTTTTTTGATTTTTGGATTCTTTTTTATTTTTTTATATAATATTAGTTTTTGATATAATTATAATTTTATTTTAGTTTTGATTTTGTTTTTGTCTATATAGATTATTGATACTTATGTAATTAATATTATATTTTATTATTATAATAAAACTATTTAAATAAATAAATTTTTATCACAATAATTATTTATAATTGTAAGTAAAAATTTCATTTTAATAATAAAAAAATAATATAAATTATATAAATCAATTGACAATTAAAAAATAGCAATAATATTCGGGGTAATATTTTTTATAAATTTTTTTTTATATATTCAAAATAATATTTTTAAAATAAAACATAAATGATTGATAAACTTTAAGGTATAATGAGTTTTTTTATAATATTATAAATAGTTTTATTTTGTTAAGAATTCTATAATATTTTTGATCATTTATTTTATATTTTAACAATTATTTATTCTTATTAAATTAGGATTATTGATTTTTTCCAAAGTTTATAATTGTTCATTATATATTATTTTTTTAGATTTGTTGTAAGTAATTAATTTAATTTTATTTCTAATAAATATATATTTGAATAAAAAAGAATTCATAAACAAAAATTATTAACTTAAAATGAAAGTGTCAATTAATTATCAAAAAGAATTAATTTATTGTTTATTTTATTCTATTGTATGTTTTATAGGGATAAATTTTCTAAAATATGGAATTGAAAATACTAGTATTATAAATTCATTTTCTCAAATGTTAATTATTATATTTTATTTTATTGAAAAGAAAAATGATTCAATAATAATTATGAATAAAAAAGAAGTAACAATGAAATATTCAATAGAAAAAGAACAATTTCCAAAATTTACAATTGCAATATTAATAATATGTTATACTTTATTAAATTTTATATCTTCATATACAGTTTATAAAAATGTAGGAAATCTTGGTCATTATTTTAATATATTTTTTGTAATTGTTATAGATTTATTATTTTTTCAAAATAAAATATATTCACATCATATTTTATCTATGATTTTAAATATCAATTCTTGTATTTTATATATATATATAAATAGGTACAAATTTACTGATATTTTAATTTGTATTAAAATAATAATAAATTGTTATTCATTTAATTTTTTTCTTCTCTTAATAAAATACATAAATAATAAATATTTCATAAATATTTTTTTATTAGGAAGTTTGCCTGGTCTATTTAGATTTATTTATTTAATAATACAGAAAAAATATATTAGTTCGTTTTCTTTTAAACAAATATTATTTTTTATATTCAGATTCTTATATTATTTCTTTTATTATCTTATCCTTTTTAAATTTGATGCCCAACATATTGTATTTTTGGATTTAATTCTTATAGGAATTTTAGATAATAAAACTAATAATAAAATTTTGTTTTATATATCATTTATTATATCTATAATTTCAGGATTAATATATGTTGAAATTCTTGAACTGAATTTCTGTAATTTATCTAAAAATATTAAAAAAAATATTGATCAAAGAGCATTAAAAGAAACTTATCTTCTTGCAAAAAATAAAAACGATTCAACATCAAGAGAAGAAAGTTATAGTGAAACTGAATCATTTTTTGATGAAAGTTTTTATAGTAAACAAATAAAAAAATATGAACTAAATAATGAAAATTAATTATTAAATATAACATATGAATATTATTATTTAAAATTTTAATTTAAATAAAAAAACCTTAAAAAAAAAAATTAAGAATTTGCAATAAAAAATTCTTCTTTTTTCATTTTTCCTTTTCCCTTATTCCTAGTTTTAACAATTAAATTATTTTTCATAATATTCTGTTCATTCAACTGATACAATTTATGAATATCAAACAAATCAACAACACAACATTTTTCATTTCTATGAAAGCTTTTAATACATTCTCTACAAAAATTATTTTCATGAAAAGAACAATAATAATGTCTTTGTTTTTCAGGATGTTGTTTACAATTACTAGAAAGTGAATTATCATTAGAAGGATCAATCAATAACATAATAATAGGATCATTTTTAACAATTTCTCCAAAAATTGATAAATTTAAAGGAAGAGTTTCAACATTATCTAAATGCTTTACTAATTTTTTACAAAATGGACATCTTATATGTGTATTATGATAATATTTCATTAGACATGATGTACAAAATGTGTGACCACAGTTTACTAAGATACGAGGAATTTTGTCTCCTACATTAAATTTTTGGTGACATACTCCACATATATCTAATTTACGTGTTGAATAGTCAAATAAGTTTTTTAAAGGTTTTTGATCAGGTTTTTTTTCTTCCATATTTTTTTTTTTTTTTTTTAGTTTTTTTTTTTTAAATTTTTGGATTTTTAATTTATTTTTTAAATTAAATATTAATAATAAATTTTTTATTACAAAAAATAAATTTTTTTTTTTTTATTTATCATTTAAAGTTATATAACAAGAAAAACTTTTCTCTATTTTAACAGAAGAAATTCCAATATTTTTCATATTAGGATCTAAAAGATCATTCCTTTTATTACCTTTTTTCTTACCAGTATCATCAACAATCATTAAAATAAAACAAGTTTCAGGTTCTTTAATATAATCTTTCCAATAAGTTTTAATATAAATTCCTTTCTCATTCAATTCTTCAATTTTAGTTTTTAAATAATTTTTATTTTTAATATCATCTTCATTTTCTGGAATCTCAACACACATATCAGGATTAAAAATTAATTCATTCATTGGATCAGTTTTTTCTAAAAATTGTATTGTTTCATCAAAAACAGGAATTCCTTCATTTAAAGCAACTTTTACTTTTGATTTATATATTAATTTATCATTTTTTGTTATTACATTTGATTTTGAACGTTCTATTATTGGAATAAAACTTTTTGGTTCTTTTCTTATTTTATTTATTTGTTCAAATAAATATTTTGAAAAATCATCTTTTGGTAATATGTTATTGTTTATATATTTTATTTTTTCTTCTCTTTTTGGTGTGTTTGATACGTTTATTTTTTTTACTAAATATTCTGAATGATCTTGTATGTTATCATTATTTGATATATTACTATTATTATTGTTAAATGAGTTTTCTTCTTTTAAATTATTTTCATTTTTATTTTCATATTCTCTTAAATTATTTCCATTTTTGTATTCTTTTACATTATTTTCATTTTCATTTTCTTCTTCAATTTTTTCTATACCATAATTATTTTGATCTTGATTTAATTCTTCCATTTCATGTTTATTATCATTATCTGGTATTTTATTTTGACTATTTTCATTTTGAGTATTATTATTTTTTAATTTATGAGATTTATAGTTAGTTGGGTTATTTGTATTATATTGATATGATTGATCATATTGATTTGAACCAAAATGAGTACTTTCATCATAATTTTCTTTTTTAATTTCATTTTCTGTATCAAATGATAATTTAGAACATTCACAACCCATTTTTTTTTAATTATTTTTTTTAATTGGTTAAATTTATATTTGTAAAAAAAAAAAAAATAATTAAAATATTTTATTTATTCTATTTAATAATTGTATTAAATTAATATTTAATAATTTATTAAATTTATATTTTAAATGAAATAATTTAATTATGTCAAAGAAAATTGAAAATGAAAAAAAAGCTGCAATAAAAGTATTGAATAAGTACAATAAAAAATAAAATTTTAGTTACGCAGATAAATACATTTTATTATTAGATGAAAATAAAAATTTGCAAAAAGAAATAAAAGATTTGAAGGCAAATTTAAAGATAAATAAAGAAATAATGTCATCTTTTTATTCAAATTCACATAATTCAAAAGAAAAAATAATAAACAAACTAAAAGAAGAAAATTCAAATTTATATGAAATATTAGAAAAAACAGCAAAAGAAAGAGATAATATAAGAACAAAAGTAAAAATTTTAAATAATAATTACTTAATCAAAAATAAAAAAAAAATAGCTTTTAAAATTAGGCGAACATATAGAAAATTCAATAGGAAAAATAATAAAAGAAAATAATAATTTATCAACAAAATTATTTTTAGCAGAACAAGAAATATTTAGAAAATCAAATACAATAACATTACTAAAACAAAAAATAACAAAAATAAAAAATAACAAAAAAGAAGAAGATAATATAATTTTAGAACCAAACACAGCAATAATTCAAATAAGTGATGAATTATATTTATATAAAGAAATATATGTGAAATTAGTTCAAGCTTTAAAAAGAAATCATATAACAATAAATAAATATGAAAATTTAATAACAAAATTACAAAATGAAATAAATAAATTAAAAAAAAAATATCATTTATCAATTTTAAGTGCTAATAGAGAAAAAGAAACTTATTTAAGTATTCTATCTCAAAATACAAGAAATCCCACTTCTGATAATACAAAAATAAGTAATAGTCAAAATTTACCTAATATAAGTTTAATTCCTTCAGATGATTTTAAATTAAAAAGTAAATTAAAATTAGATGATTCTGATTATTCTGTTAATATACATTCTTTTGATGAATTTAGTCAAATTTTAAGAAATGTTGGTTTAAGTAAAATTGAATTTCAAAAAATGACAAAAATGAAAAATTTTTGTAAATTAACTGATGCTGTTGAAATGATTTTTGGTTTTTTAGTTGATAAAAATTCAATGATTAAAATATTAAAAGTTGAAATTGAAAATTTAACAAATAAAAATTTTTTACTTAATAAAGAAAATATTATTTTGAGTTATGAATTAAAAAAAATGAAAAACTCAAATAATAATATAATAAATAATAATAATAATAATAATAATAATATAATAAAAGATAATAATATTAATAATATTAATAATATAAATAATATTATAGATAATAATAATATTGATAATTTTCAAAATAGTAATAAAACAATTATTGAAAATAAAAAAGAAAGTATTGATGAAACATTATCAAATAATGCAAGTCAAATTACTGCAAATAAAGCTTTAAATTTAGATTTATTTAATAATTATCAAAAATTTATTGAAAGAAATGAAAATGATGATGAAGAATTAACAAAACATTTTGAAAGTTTAGGTTTTTCTACTTCTTTTTCTAAAAAATTAGAAAATTATGAACAATTTGTTGGGAATAAAAATTTCAATAATTCTTTTAATTTTAGTAGTTCAAATTTAAGTAGTTCATCAGCTAAATAAAATTTTATTTTTTTGTGTTTTATTTAGTGGTAAATGATTTAGTTTAATATATATTTATTATTGTCTACATTCAAAAAAATATTGATTAATATTTGAAAAAATTTCTAAAAATAATAAAAAATAAATAATTTAATTAAAATATCCTAATTATAAAAAATTATAAATATTCCATTAACTTTTTTCTAAAAAAAAAAAAATAAAAGATATATCATTTTTTTAAATTAATAAATAAAAATAAATTTATTTCTAACAACAATAATCATTAATAACATGAGCAAGAGCAACAGTAATTTTTTCAGTATACTCTAAATTTAAACATTCATTAGGGCAATGAGCATTAGACTTGGGTCCCAAAATTCCAGTAACAAGCATATCACATTTAGGATATAAAGTTCCTAAATCATGTATAAAAGGAATACTTCCTCCTTCACCAAATCCATAAAAATCTTTCCCAAATAATTCTATACTACTCTTACTAAAACTATTCTTAATCTTCTCACTTAATTCCTTCTGTGCCCATCCACATCCACTTTCATTAGCTTTAGCAACAATTTTAGCATTATAAGGTGGATTTTCAGTTAATTTCTTTATAATAATCTCATCAGCTTTCTTAGAATCTAAAGTAGGAGGAAGTCTCATAGAAATACGACAAGTTGTTTTAGATCTTAAAACATTCCCTGCTGTTTCAGCAGGAGGGAAACCACTCATTCCTACAATTGTCATCATTGCTCTCCATGTATTATTTAATATTAATTCTGAGTAATCATCACTAAGAGCTTTTGTATCTTTTTTTAATTTAACAACATCAACTACTATTTTTTCTTTTGATAATTCTGCTAATTTCTTAGCATCATCAATACAATACTTTGGTATTTCTACTTGTAAATCATCAATAACTTTAGATGTTTTAGGATCTTCTAAACGATCAAATAATTGTCTCATAATTGTAAATGAATCAGGAGCAATACCACTTCCACTACCAGAATGAACACTTTCTTCAAGACATTCAACAGTTAAATCAATAGATGATACACCTCTTAATGAAGTAGTTAACCATAAAGTATCATAATTTACACATCCAGAATCCATACAAACCATCATATCAGGTTCTCCAGTAGTATCTTTTAATTTATTTAAATAATACATTAAATCAGGTGAACCTGATTCTTCACCTCCTTCAATAGTAACGAAAATTTTCCCATGTTTCCCTCCTTGTTCTTGTATAATTTTAATACTTTCAACAATAGCAAAAGTAGCATAACCATCATCAGAAGCTCCTCTACCATATAAATATCCATCTCTAATAACAGGAGTTAAAGGACCAAGACCTTCTTCCCAACCATCCATATGTGGTTGTTTATCAAAGTGACCATATAATAATATAGTTTTTTTTATTGATGGATCAGTAGGACCAATTTCTAGAAAGACTAAAGGAGTTCTATTTGGTTCTGTTACTAATTGAGCCTTTAAATTTTTTAATCCTTGATTTTGAGCCCATGTTACAAGATGGTTACCTGCTTTTTCAAGTTTACCATTTGTTTTCCAATCGGGATCATATTCTGGGGAAAGATTATCAATTTTTATATATTCTGATAAACCTGGGATTATTGATGATTGAAAATCACGTTTGGAAATTTCAATACTCTTTTTATAGTCCATTTTTTTTTTTATCTATTTTTTATTGAGATTTTTATTATGCTTTTATTTAACTTTTTTTATAAATAAATTTTTGAATTTTTAATTAAATTTTTTTTAATGATATGGGTTTTTAAATAAAAAATATTATAATATGGATTTTTATAATTATTTAATGGAATGTTGATGTTAATATTTTTCCAAAAATTTTATCATTATCATAAACAAAAGCAACATATTCATAAAAATTTGCAAAAATTTCAAAATCAATAAAATTAACATTTGAATATTGATTTAATAAATCAAAATTAATTTCAAAACAATCAATAAATTCTAATAATTTTTCTTCTTCTGTTTTTTTTCCTGAAATAACATCAGGATGATTTTTGGCATCATATTTTCTTTTAATATATTCAATAGGAACTTTTTCATTTTGATTTATATTTAAAATTGAATAAGCATCTTCAACATAATTTAATTTATTTTTATTTAACTCTTTTTTAAATTCTCTTATAAAAGAAATAAAATCTAAATTTATATTATCTTTTGAAAATTGATAAAAAATATTTTCATATTCAGAATCAGAAAAAAAAATATGTTGACTGAGTAAAATTTTTTTAAAGTCATTTAAAGATATTTTACTTGTATTTGGACAAGATAATAAAAATTGTTTATGTAAATAAAGAAGTCCCCTTACTCCTCTTATTTTTAATTTTTCTTTTAATTTTTCAAGTGGATTATTATTATTATAGTTATTTTCATTTTGATTTCTATTGTATTTTTTATTTAAATCAGAATTGTAATTATCATAATTATTATTTAAATTATTAAAATGTCGATTTTGATTTTTTAAATTGTAATTTTCATTATTTTGATTTTTATCAAAAGTAAAATTAAAATTAGTATTATTTTCATTTTTATAATTATCTTTTTCTCTCCATTCATTATTTAATAAAGAAATAAAATTATTATCATTTTCTATTAAAAAAGAAATAAAATGATAAAATTCAATAAATTCTTCTTCATAAATAATATCATGATTAAATCCTTTAAATGCATAATGAAATAATTCTAAACAATCAATAAAATCAATTTTATTTTCATTACTATCTCTTATAAAGTAATTATTTTCAGGAGAATAAATTTCTTTTAAAAAATTTATATTAATTGGTTTTCTTAATTCATTACTTTTTTTATAAATAAAATTTGCTGCTTTTTTAATTTCATTATCTCTATTTTGATTAATAGAAAAATTAGATAATTCATTAATGAAATTTAAATAATTAATAATAGTTTTTTTATAATTAACCCCATATTCATTAAATAATTGATTTATATCTGAATCAGGAATTCTAATATTAAAATCTTGTAAAATTTTTATAAAATCATATTTTGAAATTGTTTTTGTATTATTATCGTAATATTTAAATTGTTTAATAAAATCAAAAAAAGATTTTCTACCATATTGAATTAAACTTTTTCTTAATTTCATAATAATATTATTATTTTTTGATTTATTGTCATATTGAAAATTACTATAATTATCATAATAATTATTATTTGATTTTAATATTAGAATTCCTGATTCAGATATAA
>JAJJLH010002410.1:0-22829 GCA_023806865.1 Isotricha sp. YL-2021a | reverse complement strand
TTAGTTTCTAAAATATTTTTAATTAAAGCTCCTATTATTTCTCAAAGTGAAAGTAAAAATGTTTTTGGAGATGCTTGCCTTTCTTTTTGGAAACTTGATAATTGTGAAATTCTTGATGATAAAAGTTCACTTTTATTATCTTATAGTAAAATTAAATAAATTTGTTTAAATTTTATGATATTTATAATTTTATTTTAATAAAATTATAAAAATGATTTAAATTAGAAATAATTTATTTTTAATCATTTATTTAATAATTTAAAATTTATTATTTTTAATTTTTATTCCCCTAAATAAAAAATAACAAATGTTCAACTTCATTTAAAAAAAAATAATAAATTCACTATATAAGAAATAATATCCTAAAAAAAACAAAAAAAATGTCAGAACTACCAGAAGTATATTGTTTCATGATAGAATCATTAGATGGAAAAGCAACAGGAGAATTCCTTGAAACACCAGAAGGAATAAAAAGTGCAGATTCATATTTTAAAAAAGAATATTCATTTGATTGTAAAAGCATAATAACAGGAAGGACAACATTTGAATCAGCACTCACAGAAGAAATTGACATATCAAAATTCAAAGATTCAAAAATAGAAAGAAAAGATTTTGTATCAGAAAAGAAAAATGGTTATTATAGTGTAATAATTGATAAAAAAGGTAAAATAAAATGGAAAGAAGGTTTCTTTTGTTATTGGAAAGATTATGGTAGAAATCAAGAAAGTCAAATTATTACAATTTTAGCTGAAGATGAAGTTAAAGATGATTATCTTGCTTATTTACAAAGTATTGGAGTTTCTTATATTTTTGCAGGGAAAAATGATATTAATTTAAAAGTTGCTTTAAAAAAATTAAAAAGTTTATTTGGAATTGATAAAATTTTATTAGAAGGTGGTCCTACTACTAATCAATATTTTTTTAAAGAAAATTTAGTTTCTAAAATATTTTTAATTAAAGCTCCTATTATTTCTCAAAGTGAAAGTAAAAATGTTTTTGGAGATGCTTGTCTTTCTTTTTGGAAACTTGATAATTGTGAAATTCTTGATGATAAAAGTACTCTTTTATTATCTTATAGTAAAGTTAAATAAATTTGAAGATTTTTAGGATATTTAATATTTTTGTTTAATAAAAATTTATTAAGGGAATTTTCTAGTTATTTTGAATTAAAATAATTTTATAAATTAATGAATATTTAATTAAATCTAAAAAAGCTTATTTTATTAAATTAAATAAATGTAAATATTTTTTAAAATTAAAATAAATTAATTAATTTAATTGTTATTATTGTTAATTTCAAAAAGTTCATTTTCTATATTCTTTTTTTCATTTATTTTTTCATTTTCTAAAATAGTTATTCCAATATCTTTTTCATTAAAATATGATAAAGAAAAATTTGTATATTTTTGTAATATTTTAAAAATCCTTTGATAATTATTATTAAATGTATCAAAAGGGATTATAATCATATTATTTTTAAATTCATCAATTTCAATAACTTGATTTGTATATTCTTCAATATTACATTTTTGTTTAATTTCATTAAATATATAACAAAATCTTTGAGTTACATATTTAATAGGGAAATTAGTATTATGTAAAAAATTCATATATGTTAAAAGAAAATTATAATTTATTTTTCTTGAAATATATTGTAAATCAAAAAATTTTATTTTCTCTTTTTCAATTATCAAAGAAGTTTGATTAATTTTATTAGGATCTTTAATAATATTTGATATAATAAAATTTAATTTTTTGTCAAAATTACTTCCAATTATTGTATAATTTTTATTACCAAAAATTTCTTTATAAAATAAACTGACTCCTAATTCTTCATTAATAAGTAAATTAATTTTTATTTTTTCACATTCTTCACATAAACTATATTTTAATTCTTCTAAATTAAAATCATTTTTAAATTTATATTTTACATCATAATAATTTTGTTCATCAATAAGTTTAACATCAAAAATTTCAAAATAAGGATTAATTAAATTTAAAAAGTTATTATCTTTATAAAAAATTTCTAAATCCCTACCCAATTCATTTGAAACAGATGTGTATTGAATTTGTTTATTTTTTTTATTTATGTCTATCAATAATTTATGTAATGAAGTTTCAAATTGATAGCCATAAATTATATCTTCTCTATTATTAATATTTAAAAATAAATTATCATATGATATCTTATCTATAATTTTTTCTGTTTTATTTAAATCTAATTCTTTTGGGATTAATGAAGGAGTTATTATAATACCAAAAGAATAAGTTATAATTAAATTATTTTGAATTTCTTTTTCAAATAATTTTTTAAAATCAAATCCATGATAATTATATTGAGTAATTTCAATTTCATCTTTTTCTTGTAATTGTAATAAAGTATTTAAAGTATTTTCCATTTTATCACTATCAAAATTATTTTCTTTAACAATTTCAAAAATGACTTCATTATTTTCTTTTATATATTCACATTTTGATATTTTTGATTTTATAAAAAATTCACAAAAATTATCATAAAAATAATCTTCCATTTCATCATCAATAATAATTTTAAAAATATTTTCATTTTTAAGTTTAGAAAAATTTGTTGATATTGATGCAATAAATTTAATCCATTTATCAATAGTTTTGTCTAATGAATTAATTGAAATTTTTATTTTATCAACATATATATAAAACATATTTTGAGTAAAAGGAGTAAAAATTGAAATCCATTTAAATTCTAAAAGTTCTTTTATTAATTTAATATTATCTTCATATATATTTAAATTTTTTTTAATTTGATTTATTTCTTTTTCCTCATTATTATCTTTAATTTCATTATCTTTAATTTCATTATCTTTAATTTCATTATCTTTAATTTCATTATCTTTAATTTCTTTATCTTTAATTTCATTATCTTTAATTTCATTATCTTTAATTTCATTATCTTTAATTTCATTATCTTTAATTTCATTATTATAAATTTCTATAAATTGTTTTGCTATATTTTTAATATTATCAATTAGGTTTTTTTGATATTTTTTTGAAGGAAGAAATAATGCTTTTGGATAATAATAATAACTTTTTATATTATCTTTTGGTCTTTTACCATCAATTAATATTTTTTCTAAATTTTCTCTAATATTATTTTCATTTTCTAAATTATCATATGAAATTGAATTTATTGAAGTAATTAAATTTAAATCATAAATATCTTTATAATTATTTAAATATTTCATTAAAATTGGAGAAAAAGAAACATATTCTTCTTTTGTATATTTATGATATTTAATTGAAGGAATTAAAAATGTAAAAATTTGATTATCAATATCATTGTTTGTATTTACTTTATGTACAATTGAAAATTCAGATAAAATTAATTCTTGATTTTCATTTTTATCATTTGATATATCACAATTAAATGATATATATTCTAATAAATCACTTTGTAATTTTTTTTTAAATAAAGATAATTTAATATGAAAATTTTCTTTATTTACTAAAATTAATTCTCTTGTTTTATCTATTCTCTTCATTTTTAAACTTTTAAAAAAATTTAATTTAAATAGAAAATAAAAAATTATTTTTAATTTATATAAAAAAAAATTAAAAAAAAATTTAATAAAAAAATCCTTAAAAAATCATAATACAAAAACAACTAATTGAAAAAAAAACCAAATAAAAAAATCCCAATTTTATATAATCCTAATAGAATAATTCCCATTCTTAGTTAAATACCTAACCCAAGGAACAGCTTCATAATTACTTTTTTCAGTAATTTTCAAATACCTAACTTGTAATCCCGAAACAGTAAAATATGGAATTTCAAAACTAACTTGAATAGGTCTCTTCAAATGTTTATTAGGATCATCAATTCTAACAGTAGGAACTTGAAAAGAACAAACCATATTTAATTCAGTTTGTCCTTCAAATTTCTTAATATTCCATAATAAATCTTCCCTATCACTTAAATAAATAACACTTCCAACACTCGTTTTAAAGGTAGCATTTTGTATATCTAATGGTACTGGAATGTAGATAGAAACATTATTAGCAACACTTCTATTTTTAAAATTAGTTTTTGCCTTTGCTGAATATTCAATATGAGTATCACTTTTATTTTTAATTGTAACTTCTACTGAAATTAAAGGTCTTAATTGCATATCCAAACGATAACTCATTAATTCAAATTCACCATCAGGAGGAATAAATTGTATAGTTCTATCATTTTCAAACATTTTCTTATCTACACATTGATGAAATTTTAAATCATCCATTTCTACTGAATTTGATATATCCTTACCTGAATTTTCCAATACTATTTTATCATTTAAACCAAGAGTTACTGTTGGCATTCCACTTAAGTAACTTCTCATTATTACAGAACCTAAAACTTGACTTGATAATACTGTTCCATTTTGTCCTATTAATTCATCAACTTTTTCTATAACATCAAGATAAGCTTCATTATTAGGATATTTAATACCATTTTTCCTCCATGATACAATATTAGTCATTGTTGATGTTACATTACTTTCATCATTTATTGTTTGTGATTTATTATTATCTATATTTTTTTTATGTGATTCAATTACTATGAAATCTTTTAATATTTTACTTTCTGTTGTTTGTGGGTAACCATGATCCATTATTTCATCTAATAATTCATAAACAAGAACAAAATTATCTTTTATTGTTTCTTCTTCTAATTCATTGAAATAATCAATGAAAATTTGTTTCATTTTATAAAGGAATGATATTGTTAATGCTACATTTATATTTCTTTTCCCTACTGCTACTATATATATGTTTTGATGTTTTATCCATATGTAATGAACGTTGTCTATTGTAAATGCTGGTTTCATGTTACTTTCATCTAATTCTAGTACTTGATCTGTAAATCCTTCAGATATGTCTTGGTTTACTTCACCACGGTAGTTACGAAATATTATTATACGACCTTTTCTGTCCAGGAAATATATTGCTGAGATACCTGACATTTTTTTTTTTTTTTGGGTTTTTTTTTTGAATGATTAATTTTTTATTTTTTGAATTTTTTATTGTTTTATTTTTATATGAATTTATTATTTATTTTTAGGGCTTTTTTAAATAAATATTTTAAATAATTTAATTACATAAAGAAAAAAATTATAAATATGAGGAGAGATATGAGTTTACCAAGAATAAGTTTAAATTTTTCATTAAATAAATCTCAAAATAATTCACTTCAAGAAACAAATTTTGATTTAATAACACAAAAAAAACCAAATTTAAAAATGAGTAGATTTAAATTATCAAAATTATCAAATTCAGTGGATTCAGAATCTGGAAATTCAATAAAAACAACATTAGATAAAATATTTAAAAAAGACTACACAGAAATAATGGGAAAAATAAAAGATGAAATGTTTCCATCTAAAAATAAAAAGAGAATATTTTATAAAATAAAACAAAATTTCAAACAAACAAAATATTCATCACCAGAATCAATAAATGAATTTTTTGACAAATATAAAAAATTAAGAATAATAGAACATAAAAATCCAATAAATCAATTAACACCAGCCTTGGCTTTTATAAAATCATGTAATAAAAATAAATTAATTCCAAATCCTTTAGGTTTAGTTAAAAGAAAAGGAGATGAGAGAATTTTAAATTTAAATAATCAACATGTTGGTGATAAATATATTAAAGCTTTAAGTGATAGTTTAGAATATGCAAATCATTTAAATGATTTTCAATTGTCTTCAAATAGAATTACTGAAAATGGGATTAATTATTTTTTTTCTTCTTTAAATTTAAATAAGTCTTTAATGCAAAATATTAATAAATTAAATTTAAGTAAAAATCGAATTGGAAAATCTGGAACTGATAATTTAGTTAATTTTTTACAAAATGAAAAATGTAATATTGTAGAATTAAATTTAGAAGATAATAATTTACAAGATGTTAATATTATAAATATTTGTGATAGTATATTTAATAATAAAAATTTAAAATTAGGATATTTAAATTTAGGTAAAAATGAAATAAGTGATAATTCAATTCAATCATTAAGTAATTTAATTTCAATATGTGAAGATTTAAAAGTTTTAATTTTAAGATATAATAATTTAGGAAATAATTCAGGTGCTTTAATAATAAATAAAATAAAAGTTTTATCTCAATTAAAAATATTAGATTTATCTTGGAATAAAATAGGAGATGAATTAACTCAAGAAATGTTATTTGAAGAAATTGCAAATTTAAATCCAGATCCGAAAAAAAAATTTCATAATTTTGAATTAAATAAATGTGCATCAGAAAAAAGATTTCATTTTGAAAAAAATCCCTTTACACCAAAAAATGAAATAAATAATAAATCAAAAAAAGATAAAAAAAATTTAAATATAATAGAAATAATATCAAAATTAAAAATACCAAAAAGAGAAGCATCAAATTTTGCAAAAGAATTAGGAAATTATTTTTCATTAAAAGAAAATCCTTTAGTTCATTTAGATATATCTCATAATAATTTACCTTATGAAGACTGTTTACATTTATCAAAAGAATCAAAAAAAAATCATTCAATATTAGGAATTCATGTTGATGGTAATGAAATGGAAATTAATTCATTAGGTTTTATTATACCAATTGAAAAATTAAATAAAACAAAATCTTTTTATTCAAAAATTCATATTTTTAATTATATTGATTCAAATTTAGAATTAAGTAAAAGTAATATTGAAAAAATAAAAAAAATAAGAAATAGAAATAAATGTTGGATTTGTGAAGGATGGAGAGAAGTAGAATTTATTTTTAAACCAAAAGAACATATTTTAGATCCTCAATTTCATTTAGTTAAAATTCATTTAAATTTTGAAAATTTTAAACCTTATGATATGATTGGAAATGGTATTAAATATTCTATTATTAGAATGTGCCCTCCTGGAAATTTATTTTATTTTTATTCTGTTGATTCTGAAATTGTTGATTTTTATGGTGAAGATAATTATATTATTGAAAAAAATCCTATTATTTATACTTTTGATAATTCTTATTTTGAAGAATTAAATAATGTTAAATTAAAAAATGAAAATATTGAAAAAAATGATTTAAATAATAATTTAAATATTGATAATAATGAATATAATGAAAATGAAAAAAAAATTTCTATTCATACTTTAGGAAAAAGAATTATTGAAAAAAATTTAAAAGTTATTGATGAAGATTTTTTAAAAGTTATTAAATATTGTGAACCAAGACCAGGAAAAATAAAAAATAAAATAATTAAACCTAAAACCCCTTGGGCTTTTCAAAATTCTATTTTTTATTTTTGTGGTTATAATTTTGAAGGTGAAAATGAAGAAATAATAAATGAATGTTTTGAATTTGATTTTAAAAGATGTGAATTTAAAAATATTATTAAATCTGAAACACAAATTGAAGAATTAAAAATATATTTAAGAAGTTATTATAAAAATATTATCGAATGTTATAAATATTATTCTTCATTTTCTGGAGAAGATATTTTTCAAATTACCAATGAATTATTAAAAGAATTTATATATAAGTGTAATAATTTTATTGATGATTCATATAAAATAGAAAATATATTTATAATTAAAAATTCAATAATATCAAATGAAATAGATGTTGAAGAAAGAGATGAAAAAGAAAATAAAAACTTATGTTATAATTTAGTTAGACATCAATTTTTATCATTTTTAGTTCAAATATCAAAAGATAAATATATAAATAAATTAAATAAATTTAAATCAATAATAGATGCAGTGAAATATTCATTTGAAAATCATTTTGAAAACTCAATAAAAGGATTTGATAATAATATATGGAGAAAAGAAAGATATTATAATGAAAGAATAGATAATTTTTTATTAGCATATCTTCCTTTATTAGATGGAATATATAAAACTTTTATTAATCAAAAAGATGATTTAAAGTAAAAAAATATTTTATTTAATAATTTAAATTTTTAGTGTTTGGATGAGTTTAAAAGAATTTGATATTTTTATTTCATCATTTGTTGATAAAGAATTTAATACAAAGGAAAATAATTTAATTTTTAATCAATGTATTAAATTGAAAGAAAATGAAATTTTTAACAGTGAATATTTAAAAATGTATTTTCCTGAATTTTTAGAAGGATTATGTAGAGTTGTTGATAAGTTAAGTCCTATTCCAAAAGATGAAAAAATTGAAGATTGGGATTTTGAAAGGAGATTTAATCAAACTTTAATTGAAAAATTGGAAAATATTTTTTTTATTTTAGTTAAGAATATTAAACATAAAGATTTTAAAATTATGAAAGAAAAATTTCCTACTTTAGTTAGAGACCAATTTACTGATTTATATATTATTGATTATGAGAATAATTTTTTTTATACAAAATATAAAATGGATAAAAAGAGTTCGTGGTATTTATTATAATATTATATAAATATATATATGTTAAAATTGATATATTTTTTAAGAATAATTTTATAAAACAAATTGGAAAAAATAACATAAATATTTGTTTTCATTTAAAAAATATTATTAATTATATTTCTAAAAAAATCATATATAAAAAGGAATCTTTAAATTTTTTGTTTGTAATAATTAATAAAATAATTAATTAAACAAACCCATTTATTACATTCATCTTCATTTTCAGTGTATAAAATAATTAAATCATTTCTTGAAAAAATTTGTTCTAATATATTTTTTTTTAAACATAATAAATTATAAACTTCATAATTATTTTTCATATCATATTCTTCTATAATTTCTTCATTAAATACAATATTACTCATTTGTGGTATTTGATAATTTAAATTTTTTTTAAGTATATAAAAAAAATAAAAATTATCTAAATTTTTTTTATTTAAAAAATCAATATAAACAATATCACATTTTTCAATATCTTTCAAACTCATCATTAAAAAAGGTTTTTGTTTCCTTAATACAGTTTCTTTACTTTTATACAAACAGAAATAACTTTTACTTAATAAACAATATTTTTCAACATTTGATGTTGTTGTTAATAAAAATTTATTTAAATAACCATAATTAACAATTATATTCATATCATTACTTTGTAATTTTGATTCAGGAATTATTGATAACACATCAATATTTTTCCAAGAAAATTTATAAACTATATCATTATTAATTAAATTTTTATTATAATTTTCAAAAAAATAATCATCATTATTTTCATTATAATTTCCATTATTATTATTATTATTTATATTACTTTTATTATCATATAATTCAATACTATCATTTTGAAATTTATTTGAAGTTTTTTTATTTTCATTATTTTCACTTTCATTATAATTTGAAAATTGAATTTTATTACTTTTAAATTGATTATTTAATTCTTTTTTAATATTAATTGAATTAAAAACATTATCATCTTTCCCAACATCATCATAATATCCATTTTCTTTATTTATTTCTTTAATAGGTGATAAATTAATTCTATCTAAATATGGATTATCTGTTAAATCTGTTGAATGTTTTTTCTTTTTATTATTAGTTTGTTCAATTGGAATATTTTTATTTTGTTTTTCTTGATTAACTTCATTAGGCATATTAACTAATTCATCTTCATTCTTAACATAACAATCACATTTTAAAATAGGTTTACAACTACTTAATCCCATAATTTAAAAAAAATTAAAAAAAATATTAATTTAAAAAATAAAATAAAATTAAATAAAATAAAAAAACAAAACAATAAAAAAAAATCAAAAAAAAAAAAAAAATGTCACAAAACATAAAAGTCTGCATTCGTATGCGTCCTTTACTCCAACATGAAGACGTAGAATTTTGGCAAACAGATGAAACCCAAAACACAATAACAACAACAAACTTTTACAACGACCCAAATGAATTACTAAGTGAATCCTATAACATATCATTATCAAACAATCAAAAAAATACAAAAGAAATGAAAAAAGCATTAATAGATTCAATATATTCACCTCAAAAATTTTCCTTTGATAAAGTATATTCCCCAAATTCAATAACACAAAATATTTATAAAGATATGTGTAAAGATGTAACAAAAAGTGTTTTAAAAGGTTTTAATTGTTCAATTTTTATGTATGGTCAAACAACAAGTGGGAAAACTTTTACAATGTTAGGAAGTCCAAATAGTCCTGGAATTTTACCTTGTTCATTAAGAGATGTTTTTAGATTTATTGAAAATAATGATAATGAAAATATTAGTTATAATGTTTATTGTTCTTATATTGAAATTTATAATGAAAATATACATGATTTATTAACTGATGCTAATTATTTAAAATTAATTGATGATAATAAATATGGTGTTGTTGTTGCTGGGGCAAAAAGAGTTAAAATTAATAATTTTAATGATGGAATTGGGATTAAAGATTTTGGAGAAGAAAATAGGAAATATAGAGAAACTTTAATTAATGAATATTCATCTCGTTCACATTCAATTTTTCAAATTTTTATTGAAAGTAATGAAATTAAAAAAGAAGATAATGATAATTTAGATTATTCAAAAAATAAATATTCATGTTTAAATTTAATTGATTTAGCAGGAAGTGAAAGAATAAATGAATATGAAAATAAAAATGAACAAACGGGAGAAACTGGATATATTAATAAGTCACTTTTCGTTTTAGCAAATGTAATAAATAAATTAGCAGAAAATAAAAAAAATAATCATATTCCTTATCGTGATAGTAAATTAACTAGATTATTATCACAAGCATTAGGAGGAAATTCTTTAACTACTATTATTTGTACTGTAAGTCCTGCCTCTGTTAATTATTATCAAACTCTTAGTACATTGAGATTTGCTATGAGAGCTAAAAATGTTAAATTAAAACCTAATGTTAATGAATTTTTAGATGATAAAGGAAAGATTGAGTTTTATAAAAATGAAGTTAAGAGATTAAAAAATGAGTTAATGAGTAAAAAAAATTTTGAAGAAGTTAATTTGTATAAAGGAGAAGATCTTAATAATTTATATGAAGAAAATTATGGTTTAAGGAATAATGAAAATTATGGAAATAATGATAATGAAAATTATAAGAATTTGTATTTGAATGAAAAAGCTAAATGTGATGAATTTAAGAAAGAATTAGATTTATTAAAGAAACAAATTGGAAATAATGCTCAATTACAACAAACTTTTAATCCTAATTTTAATATTCAAAATGGTGGATTGAATATTAATCAAAGTAATAATAATGAATTTAAAGGAACTTTTAATCCTAATATTTCAAATGTTAATAATAATAATTTAAATGATGGGAATAATTATATTGATAATATTATTTCACAATATGCAGATGGGAATATTGAACATGATAATCAATGGCAAAATGAAACTAATAAATTATCCCAAGAATATAAAAATGCTTTATTATCACTTAAATCTGACTATGTAAATAAAATAAAAAATCTTCATAATACTATATCAAATGAAACTAGTGTTAAAAATACTAATAGTAATATTATTAATACAACTGGAAATAATTTTTATGATGAAAATAATGTTAAGAAAGATGATAATAAATTAAGGAATAAAAATAATAATAATAATAATCAAAATATAAATTATTCAAGTAATATAAATCAAAATATTATTTCAAATAATCCAAATTTAAATAATTATGAAACAGAAGAAATAGAAAATTTTGGAAATGATGATATAATTGAAAAAATAAAAACAGGAACAATATACAATTCAATCTCATTAAATTATCAACCTCAATCAAATAATTTTGAAGATAATGTAAAAAATTTAAGAGCAACATACGAATCAAAAATAGATACTTTAGAAAAAACAATGGATTATTATAAAAGTTATATTGAAAATTATTATAGAAAAAAAATTCAAAAAACAAGAAATACAAATATGGATTCAGTTGAATTAATTGAAGGAAATTTACCAATAATGACTATTACAAATGAACATAATAATACTTTAAAAAAATTAAGAGATTTATATGATGCTAAAATTAAAGAATTAGAAACTATATTTTTTTCTACTTTAAGAACTATTACTGCTAAAAGAATGGATGATATGAGTAAATTTTAAAAAAAATGTTTTTTATTTTCTTTTACTAAAACAATTTTTTTAAATAATATTAATTTTTTATTTATTATTCATTTTTTTTTTATATTAATATTATATTATTTCCCAATAAAAAATTCTTAATTTTTAAGAATAAAAAAAAAATTTATTTCTTTTTCTTTTTATTACTACTACTTTTCCCATTAAACTCCTCTCTTAACTTCCTATCATTTCTTTGATCTTCCTCCATTAAAATTTTATATTGTTGACAAAAATCTTCATCATGAATTTTTAACAAAATTTCATCTAATCTATAAGCAGAATCAGAAGGAAGAGTAAAATTATCTCTAAAGAAATCAGGATATTTGGTATCATAAAAATTCCAATAGCATTTATCATCAAAATGAATATCAATAGTAAAATGACCTTCAATTTTACTAATCCTATTAATTTTATCAGTAACATTAATCTTATCAATAATACTATTATCATACTTACTTAATTTAAAATCACTTAATTTATAAATTCCTCCAATGAAATAATCAGGAAAACTCATTTTTTTTTCATTACTTTTAAAAAATTTTGAAATTAAACCTCTTGAATCATTAGGAGAAGGATCCATATTAATAAAAGAACATAAATCATTTTTAACATCATAAACAACTAATTTTCCTTTAAAATGCATTTTTCTAATTCCCATCATAGTACCACTTAAATTTAAAGTAGGATAAATTATAATATTTTTTGTCCCATCTGGATATTCAATTATTAAATTACCTTTATAAAAAATTGTTAATGTATTTACATAAGTTGATGCATCTGCTTCTTCAAAACCATAAATTTTATAATTTTTACCATAAGCATAAAAATTCATTATTGGAGGATGATGTGATGTTTGTTCTAAATAATAATGAGAATTATTTAATTTTGCTTGGAAAGTTTCTCCTAATATTGGATTAAATGGTTTTAAGGGTGCTCCTAATAAATAAAATTTTGACATTGCAAAAATTGTAGAATATTTTAATTTTTCTAAAATTGATAAATTTTCTGTTTTTTCTAATATTATACTACTCATTCCATTTTGCCATACCCATTGTTCTAAAAGTGATCTTAAGTCAAAAATATTTATTGGTAATGATATATTCATTATACTTCTTCCTTTTAATAAATTTTGACCTATTTTTTTTATTAGATAAGTACTCACTGCTCTTTGTTTTGATATTACATCTTCTCTTTTATATATTAATCCATCTTCTCCTAAATTTCTTGAATAGTCTTTTCTTAATAATTCATCGTATTTTATTTCATATTCTATTTTTTCAGTTTTTTTTGGATCAGGATTTAAAGGGTTTAAAAGATTAATTGGCCATTTGAAAAATTTGGATAAATTATTTTGGAAATTTTTTTCGTTTTCTTTTGATAATTCTTCTAATTTTTGAACATCTTTTTCAGATATTATAATATCAACCAAATCTATTTTATTATATTAAATAAAAATTATATTTTGAGATAATATTATTTAAATATTTTACTTGATTGGTTTTCTAATGTTGCTTTTCGTAGATATTTTTTATTTATGTTGTCTATAATGTTTTTTTATTTTATTTTTTATTTTTACTTTCTTTTAATAATTTATTTACTAATTCATCTCCATTTGTACATTTACTTGTAAAAATAAAAGAAATTCTCCTATTTATATTTTGATCAGACATCTTATTTAATAAAATAATTAATTTTTTATAACGTAAAAAATAATATTTCAAAAATTAAATGTATAGTGATTCATTAATAAAAAATAAATATATTCAAATTCCTGATTATCAGAAACAAAAAGAAGAAAGTTTTACTAAATTAGCATTAAGTAGATTTGCAATGAATGAATTTGCAAGATTAATTAAATTTAATCCATATAATTATAATAGAATAACAAATGAACATCCAGATTTAAAACTTTCAATAAAAAGATTTTTATATCAATCAGAAAGAGAATATTCACCAATTAAAACAAATTTAACATCAACTAAAAATCAATTAGAAAATTCTAAATCAATTCATATGACATCATTACCAAAAATTACAAATGAAATAAATAATAAATTATCAATTTCAAAAACAAAAAAATCCTTTTTTCCAACTAGAAATAATAGAGAATCATTAAGTTATTCAAAAGGAAAAATTTCAAATAAAAATTCAAATATTGAAAATAATAATAAAAATTCCCATATTGAAAATTGTAATACTTATATTATTAAACCTGAAAATTGTGGTTATTTAGTTAAAAAATGTTTTGAACATAGAATAAATTGGAGAGAAATTAATGATTATGTTTTTAATATTTTTCATTTTAAATGGCAACAAAATATTTTTGGAATTGATTATCAAAATTTAAGTAAAGGAATTGAGAATAAACAAATTGTAAATCATTATGAATGTCATTATTCAATTTCAAATAAAGCAAATTTATTTCAAAATATTATTAAATATGCTGAATCAAGATATGAAAATATTTTTAAATATATTCCTTTTACTATTCTTTTTGATTGTGAAAATGAAAAGTATGATGATGTTATTAATAATTTTGAAAAAGTTTTTAATAATATTAATCAATATATTGTTGATTTTGATGAAATTTTACTTCAACCAAAGAAAAAAGAAAAAGATATTAAATTTTATTCTAATTATTTTTCTCCTGTTGAGAAATTAGGAAATAAAACTCCAATTTTAATTCCTAATACTCATTGTAATGAACAAAATAGTAATTTATGGATTGTTAAAGCACCTAATTTAAATAGAGGAAGATGTATTAAGATAATAAATTCAATTGAATCTTTAAAAAAATATTTAAAAAATTTTAATGAAGGAATTACAAGAGGATATGAAAATGAAAAAAATTCAGAAAAAAATATATTAAATAATAATAATAAATCGAATAATAAAAATAATTTTAAAAATAATAATAATGATAATAATATAAATCAAAATTCAAATATAAATAAATATAAATCTAATATTGTAGTTGTACAAAAATATATTGAAAAACCTTTATTATACTTTGGTCGAAAATTCGATATTAGAATTTGGGTTTTATTAACTCATAAAATGGAAGTTTATATGTTTAATGAAGGTCATTTAAAATTATCAAGTGTAAATTATAATTTAAATTCAAATGACTTTTATTCTCATATTACAAATTATTCTTTTCAAAAAACAAATATAAATTTTAGTAAATTCGAATTTGGAAATGAAGTTTCCTTTGATGATTTACAATATAATATAGATTGTAATTATCCAAATTGTAAAATAAATTTTAAAAATGATATAATACCAAAAATAAAATCAATAATAAAATTAACATTTAGAAGTGTAAAAAAGAAAATAAATCCATTTCAAAGAAAATATACTTTTGAAATATTTGGTTTTGATTTTATGTTAGATGAAAATTTTAATCCATATTTAATAGAAGTAAATACTAATCCAGGATTAGAAGAAAGTTCTCCTTTAATTAAAATGTTAGTTCCAAGAATGATTGATGATGCTTTAAGATTAACAATTGATGATATTTTTCCTCCTATTTATTCTTTTAATAGTAATATTATTAATAATATTAATAATAATAAAATTAATTCAAAAAATAAAAATGATATTATTTATGAAAGTCCTTTTCAAGTAAGAGGTTATTTTAATAGTGAAAATTTATTTAAATTTGTTTGTGATTGTACAAAAGATTATGATGATTTTTATAATTTAAAAATTAAATTTAAGAAATTAAAAATTAAAAGAAATAAAATAAAAGAGGAAAAAAAATGATTTATTTTATGTACATTAATGAAAATTATAAGTTTTATTAAACTATTTTTTATTAAATTATGTTTATTAAAATAATATAATGAAATATATGGAATATAATAAATTATTTTTTAATATTTAATTGGATAAAAATAATAATTTAATAATTAAAAAAATTTCTTTTTCTTGAATTTGAATAATTTTAATATTCATTTATAAATTTATATTTCTAATGGCTGAATTTATTGTTTGTTTTGGAAGTGATGATGAAAAAAAAGAAAATAAAAGAAAAAAAGCAACTCATCACACATATACTCAATTCGACAAGAGAAAAAAAAATAAAAAAACTCAAAAAGAAACCATAAAAAATAATAACAATACCGAAGACGGAAAACAAAATGGAAATAATTTATTAATATTAAAAGAAACTAAAATATATTCTGAAGACTTTAAACAACCAAATATATCAAATATAGAAAATTCTCCCACATTATTTGAAGAAGAATTAGATTCAGGTAATAAAGAATATAAATTAAAATTATGTGGAATAAATAATCAAAAATTAGAAAAAAGAATAACTCAAATGAAATTTAGATTAAGAGAAGGAAACGGAGAATGTCATTATTATATTGGAGTTGAAGATGATGGAAATCCTTTAGGAATAAGTGAAAATGAAATGAAAATATCAATTAATACAATTGAAAAAATGGTTTCTGAAATTGAAAATGCAAAAATAACAAAAATTGTTTATTTAAAAGGACAAAAGGGTTTAATTAGTGAAATTACTATAATAAGAATAAATAATAATTTAATAAATGAAAAAATTTCAAATATTAATAATAATCAAAATTATGAAGAATTAAAAATTGGTTTAATTGGAGAAGAAAATAGTGGAAAAAGTACTTTAGTAGGTTGTTTAATTTCAGATAAGAAAGATAATGGAAATGGTTTAACTAGAACAAATGTTTTTAAACATAGACATGAAATAAATTGTGGTAAAACTTCTTCATTTACTCATCAAATTATGGGTTTTGATAAAAATGGTATGAAAACAAATATAAATAATTTTGGTAATTTAAATACTTGGTATTTTATTGTAAATAATTCTGAAAAAATTATTAATTTTATTGATATGGGAGGAAGTGAAAAAAGTTTAAAAAATTCTCTTAAAATGTTATCTAATAATTATTTAGATTATATTGCTTTATGTATTTCTGTTGATAAAGGAATTACTAATAATACACTTATATTTTTAGAAATGATTTTTAAATTAAATATTCCTGTTATTGTAGTTTTTACTAAAATTGATTTAATTAATGAAAATGATAGAAGTAATATTTTATTTATTTTTGGTAAGGTTTTAAAAAAATTTAAATGTGGGAAAAATCCTTTAGTTGTAAAAAATAAAGATGATATTGTAATGTTTTCTTCTAATATGAATGAAGGGATTATGCCAATTTTTCTTTTATCTAATAAAACTGGAGAAGGATTAGATTATTTAAATAATTTTTTTAGTATTTTACCAAATAAAGAAGAAAATAAAATTAACACTAATAAAAATAATAATGATATAAATAATATTTTAAATATGAGATTTGACTTTTTAAAAATACATAAAGATGAAGAAGGAAAAAATGAAAATAAATTTATTGTTGAAGGAATTGTAACTCAAGGGAAAATATTATCAAATGAATTATATAATTTAGGACCTTTTGATATAAAAAATAATAATTCATTTATTAAAGTAAAAGTTTTATCAATTCATTGTAAAAAAATGACTGTTCAATATTCAGTAAAAGGTCAATTTTGTAGTTTGGAAATTTCATTATTAAAAGAATTAAATTTGTATGAAAAAATAAGAAGTGGAATGGTATTAATTGGAAATAAAGTTCCTCAAATTTCATGTAAAAAATTCCAAATTGAATTATGGTCTTTGAAATCAAATGAAAAAGATATTGTTATTAAAAAAAGTTATCAACCGTTAATTCATTTAGAACATATTAGTCAAGTTTGTAAATTTATTACTGAAGATAATGAAATTATTATTCCTTGTGATAAGTCTATTATTATTGATGTTGAGTTTATTTATTATCCTGAATATGTTAGAAAAAATTCTTATTTAATTATTTTAGATAATAATCTTAAATTATACGGGACGGTTAGAGAAGTTTATACCTAAGGGAACATTTTATTATTTATTAATGTTCCATTTAAGAATTATTATTTTTATTATTAATTTTATTTTTATTATTATTATTCTCCATTTTAAATTTATTTTTATTCATTTAATACAAATATTATATTTTGTGATTTCCTTAAATTTTTTCCATATTTTTTAAATTATAATAATTATTTATTCAAAAAATAATATAGATAAATAATATAAATTAACTAATATTATATTAATGAGCTGATTTCAATCTTCTTTTTTTATTATTATAAAAATGATTTCCTTCATCATAATAACTATCAATTATTTCTTTCTTTTTAATTCTCTTTGCATTAATATTTGCATTATTACTACATGACAAAATTTTAGAATTTTTATTAAAATAATTCATAGGATAAAAATAATTTATTTGATTTTTATGAATAATTTTTTTATCATCAACAAAAATAGAATCAATATAATCATTTAAATTATAGCAATTAATAAATTGATTACTTTGATCTTTTTTACTTATGAAATCCCATTTTGACAAATTATTCTCATTGCTATTTTTATTATCTCTATTAAAATTAAATTGTTTTTTTTTTACATTATTAGCAATATTTAAATTCCTAGTAGATAAACATTTTTTTCTCATTTCTTTATTTAATTTTTTAACATCTTCTTTTGTATTTAAATTTTGTGAATGTAATTTTTGATTTATTTTACTATAAATAACATTTATTATACTTGAAGATGGTCTTAAAGGAAAAATTTTTTTAGGTATAAAATTATGATCTAAAGTTAAATTTGAATCAGTTGATTGATGAGTATTTAAAGTTGAAACATTTGATGCTGACTTTATTCTATTTTTATTTATATTATTTGTCAATGTCATTATACTTGATGATTTATTAAAATTATTTTTTCCTTTTTTAAATACTGTTTTTGGTCTTGTTGAATTATGTATTGTTGTATCATTTGTTATTATTTGATCTGATATTGATGATTTTGTATTTAAATTTGGATTTATTTTATTTATTTTTATTGGTATTGATTTATCATTATTTTTTATTGTTTGTTGTTTAATATTAATAATTTTATCATCTTTATTTATTTTTATATTTTTATTATTATATATTTTTTCTAATTCATCATATTCTTCATTTTCTTCTTTTATTTTATTAAAAATTGCTAAAGCAGGATCATTTTCATTATAAGTTGATAATAATAAACCATTATTATTATTATTATTATTATTTATTCCATTATAAACAAGTTTTTTTTTATTTTTTTTAATAAAATCAACAGAATAATTTTTATCAATTGTTTTCATGATTTTTAAATATAATTTTTTATCTCTAAGATTTTTCATAGAAATTTCAGGATGAATTTGATGAAAAATACTTTTTAATAATGGAATAGGATTATTACTTTTACCTGCAATAATGGCATCTTGTCTATTTATAATTAAAGTATCTGAATCTATAATTTTTTTTAATTTATTTTCTCTAATTTCATTTTCTTTATAAGCTTTTCTAATTGCTTTTTTTAATCTTGAAGGATCTTGAATTATTTTTGGTTTTAATAAAGGCATTTTTTTTACAAAATCTTTAAAATCTTCTTTAAAATAATCATTAAAATTTTGAGAAAAATAAAATATATCATTTTTATTTATTTTTGAATTAATACTCATTGGTCTAATACAATTTCCTATTTTTTTCTTTTTTCTTGATTGATTTAATGTAAATTGATTTTCATAATTAATTTCATTTAAATTATCTTCAGAAGTTTTTGATCTTTTTGTATTTTTTTTTTTATTATTTTTAAATATAATATTTTCTTCATTTTGTAAAAAATAATTTAATTGATTTTCATTTAAGTCAACTAATACAACAGGAAATTTAAAATTTTTTTCTTTTTTTTCTTCTTCTTTTTCATTATTATTATTTACTTTAATATAACTTGAAATTGGTCTTGAATTATTAAAAAGTGTTTTCCAATTATATAATCCATTATGATTTTTTTCTAATAAATTAATTGAATTCATTATTTTCTTTTTTTTATTTATCATATCAATTCTATCAGCTTCTTCTTTTATTAAATCTTCAAATTCACTTTTTTTACATAATTCTTCAAAAAATTTTATTTTTTCATCTTTTACATTTTCATTTAGTAAACTTGATGTTTCGTCTATTGATGATGTAGAAAATGAATTTTTTGTTCTTAAACTTTTTGATCTTATCATTTTTTGTATTTTTCCTGTTTGTGGTCTTTGATTTATTGTATTGGTTGCTGAATCTATCATTATTTTTTTTTATTTAAATTATTAATTTTTATATTAACTTCTTTTTTTTTTTTATTTATTTTATTAAAAATGGAAATAATAATATAATTTATAGTTATTAACAACATTTTTTCTTTTTTTTCTTTTTATCAATAATATTTAAAATTCCTTTTTCTTTAAGATTATTATTTTTTATATTATTTTTACTACATAAATCATAAATTTGTTTAATTAAATCATTAAAAATTTTATTAATTCCTTTTCCAGTTTTTGCAGAAGTTTCATAATAATTAATATGATAATTTTCTGCTAATTTTTCCCCTTCTTTAATACTAATAACTCTTTTCTCATTTAAATCAATTTTATTTCCAACTAAAAAAATAATAATATCATCTTTAGTTTGTTCTTTAATTTCATCAATCCAATTTGAAATATCATCAAAACTTTTTTTATCAATAACAGAATAAACTAAAATAATACCATTTGAATTATTATAATAATTTTTTGTTATTGATTTAAATCTATCTTGTCCTGCAGTGTCCCAAATTTGAATTTTTCCTTTTTGTCCATTTGGTAAATCAAAATGTTTTAATCTGTAATCTAATCCTACTGTTGCTATATAATTTTCTGGAAAATAATCATCAGAATATTTTATTAATATACTTGATTTTCCTACAAATATATTTCCTAATAATAATATTTTATAATTGTTTTCATTATTTTCTTTTTGCATTTTTTAAATTTTAATTTTTTTTTAATTTTTTTTTTTTAATAATCACTATTTCTTCTTTTTTTGTCTTTTTTATAAAATATTTTTTTGTATTTTGTTTTATTTTTTAATATTTATTTTTTATTGATTTAATATTGAAAAAAATTGTTTTAATAATTCTTCTAATAATTATCAAAATTGAATTTAAGTGATAAATAAAAAAAATTAATTAATGAGAAGATCAAATAGAAGAAAAGAAATAATAGAAATAATAGAAGATAACGAATCATCAAATGATGATAATAAAATTGAAGAAATAAATCAACTTTCTTCATCAACATCTTCATTACAAACACCAAATGAACAAAATAATTATATCAATTTATTAAATATATCATTGAATGAAGATCCAATTAAAATTTTAGATTCTTTTGAAAGAGAATTAAAATTAATCAATCAAAAATTTATTCAATTAAAAAAAGTTTTTGTTAAAATATATAAGATAAAACAAAATAAAAAAAAAAGTATTATTAATACTAATCAATCATCATCAGAAAATAAAAATTTAGAAAGTAAAAAAAATTCTGAAGAAAGTTTAAATAGAAAAAAGTCTTCTTCAAATCAAGAAATGTCAAGTAGTTTTGTAAGTCATCAAAATAATAATTTTAAAGAACATTTTTTTGATTATAAACAATTTTCAAAAAAAAAGGAAAAAATTTTTAATGAATATGAAAAAAAATCTGAAATATATAAAAATAATAATAATGAAAAAGATTGGATTTTTAAAGAAAAAAAAGAAGAAAATTTAAATAACTTAATTAAAGGAAATATTGGTTTAAATGAAGATCAAAAAATTTCTAATGTAATTGAACAAACTGGAGATTCACTTGATGATTTATATAATGATGAAATTAATACTAATACTATTAAAAGAAATACAGAAATCAAAAATAAAAATAAAAATTTAAATAATAATGTAAATCTTGATAATAAAAATATTAAAAATAATGAAATTATTGATATAAGTGATAATGATGAAGATGAAAATATTTTAGGAAAAAAAAGAAAAAAAAATGAAGAAAAAAGTTTTGAAATAGATTAATTTTTTTATATAATAAATAAACATTTGAATTATAGTTATTAAAATTTTTGAAATTTATTATTCAATATTAATTAATTTATATTTAATTAAGTATATATTTTTAATTAAATAATTCCTATTTCATAATATATATTTATAAGAAATATGCTTAAATTTTTATACAAGATATTTTGTTGTACAAAATGCAGAAAATGCAGAAAGAAATATAAATCCAAAGGTAAATATTTTATTTAAAAAATAAAGAAAATATAATTAATAATAAAATTAATGAAATTAAACATGAAATATCAAACAATGGAATATTTCCTCCATATATGCCAATTGGTATGGAAAGTTACGATAATAATAAATATGTAAAAAATAATAATAATAGTAATGGAAATTATAAAGATAATAATTTTGAGGAATTGAATATTCAAAAAATAAAGAATTGTAAGACAGATTATAAAAAACAAAAAAAAGAAGATTTAATAGATGAAATTAAGAATAAAAGTGAAAATAATGGAATAAATAATATTAATAAGACAAATATTGATATAAATAACAATAATGAAATAATTAATATAAATAAAAAAAAAAATAATAAAAACTCATCAATTGATGATTCAAATAATGATAATAATTCAAATACTAATGATAATACAAGTAATAAAAGTGAGATTATTTCAAAAGATGAAACAAATAATAATAAAATTGAGATTATTTCAAAAGATGAAACAAATAATAATAAAATTGAGATTATTTCAAAAGATGAAACAAATAATAATAAAA